>OY856186.1:75942541-76105041 GCA_963693315.1 Diogma glabrata | reverse complement strand
AAGCAAAAAAGCGGTTGAATCGAAGAAAATGGCAGATAAAAAGTTGTGGGACTCGCAAGGACAGGCGCCTCACAATATATAAAACACGTTATAATGCACCATGATGTGGGGAAACCAACGGATGCGTAATACTGCAAACAACCTATTGTTTGATGCACAGCATCGAAGATGTCAGGTACACACGTATTCCACTTTTCAGTTCACTCGTTCTGACTGTTTGCTTCTGCTGGATATAAAGTTCTAGAAGTGTAGTGAACTGATACCTTGGAAGAGAGTTATAAAATGATTAAGGCGTTTGGACAACCAAAAACATAAAAAAAATTGGAAAATAGGAGCTTGCAAATAAGCTCGGTGGTAAGTTTCAGCGAAAGACGTAGGAAACAAAAGTTAGTGTGGTGGTCTAAGACAATCAAAATTGCTATCTGACTGGACTACGTTCCGGGGTAAGGACCAATTATGTCAATGTGTAACTATTTGTTGACCAAATTTTTTTATTTTCAACTTTCAGTTCACTCTTCAATAAACGATGTCCACGTTTCACCTACAGGTGTAACCTAACTGTTGAATAAGCACTTTTTAAACGCAAGTTAATCAAACGTTGCAAACTATTGGAACCTGTGGTTATCTTCACTAATTTAAGAATTCAAATCGATATTAAACAAATGAATTTTTCATAGGTAGACAGCATCCAGAATTAATTTTAGTTTCCCACGACTATGTTCACTATAAAAGGTAAATTCAAGCAGCATAGAGCTTCATCGTGCCAAACGACTTGGTAGATATTTCTTCTCGCCAGGCATTTCTTCTCGTTGGCGGATTAATTACGTTGAGTTGATATCAATTTGTTAGATATGTATTAGCTATAGAATGTTTAAGATTCCCTCTATCCAACTGTACCTGTAGAACCCACACAAAAATTACTTACTTCGCATTGTAATTACGTAAAATAAACAGATCTGAATATTTATGGTGCATCAACAGTGGTGTTACAGTTTTTTAAACAGACATGTACCTACTACATATAATAAATATTTAACTGCGGGATTAAAAAGTTACACTTTTCAACACTGATCGCCAAGCTTCCTTGTGTAAGACATCTAACGACTTTTTAACGAAAATGCAATTAACTAGACGCAAACGACTTAAAATTCGGTGTATTAGAGGCAGTGGATATTCATCTCTGGTGAATGTTTTGACCTCTGACGCCCAAAGCCAACATATACCATCTACATTATCCCTTATCATCATTTCTAATGCTGGTGATATAATGTACTGTCTTTGTTTAATGCGGACAGCGTCACCAACTTTAAATATATGTTCTTGTTGTGAATGACGGGACGAGGTGTATTGCATCCTGCAGCGGTTGCGGTGGTGCATTTTTTTTGCGGTACGATTAGTAGCAACTGATCAGATAAAATTTTAAAACCATGCTAATAAGACATAAAATAGGCATTTCAAACATTTGAACAAACTCGATATCTAAAGATCAACAGATTTGCTTCTGACCTTTGAATGAAACATTAATATTGCGGTACCCTTTTCATTGATACCATCAGCATTTTTTATTTTAGCTGTAGAGCAAGTAAGAAGAACTTTAAGTTTTACCAGTTCTGGCGCGAACGCACTTTCGACGACTTTGATAGACGATCTTTTGTCCGATTTTGATTTAATATTTTGACCTTGGTATGATACCTTAGGTCATTTGCATCCGTAATATTTAATGTAATTTTGGAGCATAATTATTTGCAAAACTCCCAAAACCGCGTATATTCAAAGTGGAGTTCGGCAGAGATTTCAAACTAAGAACTCCGATGTTATCATCAAAAACATTCGCAGGCGCTATCTGAGAACTTATAAAGAAGATTCCTGGATAGGATGTCAATGAATCCTAGCAATAAAATTTGATTAGAGATTTCAGTTCTATACATGAACCCTTTTACTTCCAATCCATCCTTTCACGGCTGTAAAAACCAAATTCCAACTTCTGATGATATGGAAATGTTTTTTATTTGAAATCGAACTACTTGCGGCTGGTACCTAGTTGAAGCGTGGTTTAAGAGAGGTGAGACCACGTAACAATGATAGTTTCGAATAATTACTTCTATTTTTTGGTGAGTGACCGAAGATGGGATTTGCAGAAATTGTAGAAGAGCGTAACATTTACTACAACTGATGGGGTTGAAATTCTTTGAATCATGGTTCATGTTGACAACCGCCACTGATATTGAAGGACTAAGAGGTAATTTTCATGGACATGCACTCGTAGGTGATTCGTGGAGGGTGAAATTTTGTTTGGAGTTGAGGTTCGACTTCCTGAAACTTTTTGAGATATTTCTACTGAATTGATAGGTTGGGCTTGATTTGTGATATGAAATCGTTTACCTTAAATGAATTTTGTTCTAATTTAATTTTGAATTAAATCTCTTATTTCAACTATAAAATGGACATTGTCTCTCACTTTCAGATAGGGTAGCGGTGGCTGCATC
The DNA here is from genome assembly GCA_963693315.1 of Diogma glabrata. NCBI lineage: Eukaryota > Metazoa > Arthropoda > Insecta > Diptera > Cylindrotomidae > Diogma > Diogma glabrata. The sequence goes on along the minus strand of OY856186.1, from coordinate 76,102,555 downwards.
GTCACGAAGACGTAAGCAAGCAGATTTTGAACGTGTTTTTACCCTTTTAATAATCCTAAGGATTGACAAGTGAGAACCTCGGGTAACGAGAGAGAACATCTAAAAATATGGTGAAAATAATCCAAATCTTTTGCTATCTAATTATCAAGTCGATCAATATACAATTATCTGGTTGTATCAAACCATAAAAATTTCATAATTGTCACCATGTTTTTGGATCCAGTTCTCATAATTCTGTTTCCTCTTAGCTTTTTTACGCAAAATAATTTGATAGTTTGAAAATTTTATTTTCTAGATATTTGCATATCAGCACCAGTTTTTCCCAGCACCAGTTGTACCAAACTGTGGTTAAAACAGTTTCCGGACCCGTAAATATGAAGACTATATATGACCTTTGTCTTGATTCTACTAAACGAAAGCTTCGAGCAAATAACATTCTCAATGCGCCGCTCCTCTAAACTAAAGAAAACAGTTTTACAGTTTACATTCTTTTGCACGTCACAATTTTTATTTCTACTCACTGTTTTTATTTTGCCATCATTATCTTTGCTTTGTCATATTTTTTATCTTTCTTTATATATATTTTCTATATTATTGTTGTCAACTTAGTATTTATTTTGCAAGTACACCAAACGCAGCTACCAGTTTTCCTACTATTCCAAACCACGAAGTATTATGCATTATGAACTTACAATGCTCTACGGTATTTTTCTTTAGCCTAATTTTAAATTCACATCAACTAAATCCTTTAGTCTAGCCGCTAGCGAAGAAATAAAATTTCATTGAAAGCACCAAAATCTTCCTTAAAATTCGTTATTTCCCTGTAAACAAATTGTTGTTGGAAGTAAAAAACATTCATTGTCTTTAAAGAAAATACAAGTAAAACACTTAATTGATTTGAGAACTAAACAGGTGTCAAAATTGTATTATTTTCTATTCACATTTGTGGGTAATAAGTTTCTTCGGAACGTATTTTCTTAGCACCCAACAGTAAGGTAAAGTATGAATCTAGTATGTACATACTACATACATGATATAGATATACATATTTTGTACAAACAACCCTCAATTTTCAACAAACTCAAAGCATAAATCTATTATTTTATCACCCATTAGAATAATGAATGCACTATTGATTTTCTGATTAAAATTTCCGTGTTTCTTGTACATGGTTTGCAATTTCAATGACCACATACCACCACATTTATAAGAAAGAAAATGAAACGTCTACCTATAGCATATAAAATTCTGTTAGATTTAATCAAATTGGGCTAATTAGATTTTCTTATCAATAATTAAAAACAAAAACTTTCTATTGTTGTCGTTTCTTTTGTGCTATAATAAGGGTGCAATCACAATGCATTTTTTATAAGTTCAGCTGCAATCAAATATTTTTATGTATGTTTTCAAGTTTAAGATGTTTGTTGTGGTTTTTGCACATCTTTTGTTATTTCTACAAAAATGTAATCTTTTCGGTAATTAAATTTTTATTATCATGGGATTAAAAGTAAATAATGGATGGTTATGTTGGAGAAATGAAGATTTACGGAAATGATGGATGAGATTACTTATGTTTTATATCAATAATATTCGATTTTTTCTTCTTAGCCTAATGGGTATTCTAATTTGGTGGGAGGTGGGAGATAATTTACACAGAAAGCTAGGCGTATACAAATGTTTATGTACTGTACACAGTCAGCACTCAAAAGTTCAATGGCTTTTATTTATCGTTTTACTATCTTATAACAAAATGTTTCCCACAAAGTCCCTAAAACTTTTTGAAAACCAAAACAATTTCATATCAATATATTCATGCTCTTTTGAAAATCAATTCCTTTGAGCTAATACACTCCTAACTTTCAAGTTCTTAAGTAAGCACTTTGAATGAAAATCTAAAATAAATATACCATTTAGTTAATATCCTTAAGTCAAATACAGAAACTCATAATTGGGTGGTCTCTGTTGACTATTATCAAATTCTTTATTGTATTTTTCTTAATATAAATTTTTGCGGTTCCTAAAAAATTATTTGATCTTTTTTTAACTTTGTATTTTTTCTGTTTATTTTATAGATTTTTATGTAAACAAAAACATTACCATCATTCAACATTTGAATTTGTGATGGACGAGTAATAACTCCACAGGGCGTTACCTGTATCATCGGTTTCTGTTAGAATAAAACCAAGAGTTATGTTCCTTGCATCACATGTTATAGTGAAGTGATTCAAAAAAATCTGGAAGCTACGATATTGGTGGTTCGACTAGAGAATTCTTGAGATTTCAAAATGATTCATGGCATAACTCGTTTTACTTGAACTTAGTATCGTTTTTCAAAAGTGACTTTAAGAGTTTGGCTATTTTTGAGAAATCCTTTATATACCTTCTATAATATTCAGTTAGTTCGAAAAATGACTTAATATCTCTGGTATTCTTAGGAGTTGAATAATTTTTTGCAGATTAAATTTTATCTTCGTCAGGCTTTGTTATACCAGATGTTATAATTTGGCCAAGATCTAAGGCACCTAAGGTACTAGTAAGGTCTAGGGCTTGTAAAATACTCGAACATTAAGTACCCGGGTATCGAGTAGTTATTTTACTCAAATACCCGGGTTACCCGGGTAACCCGGGTATTTGGATAATTAAAACAAAACAAATTTTCAATAGTTCATTTGTACATATTTAATTCAATTAATATTTATATTTATTTATTTCAATTAATTTAGTTCTTAAACATATGTTAAACGTTAAATGAAATCAAATTTTATAATAATATAACATTTACTATAACTTTTTGTTTATAAAATAGTATTTTAAAAATATTAAGCCGTTGAGTGTGGAAGGAGCTAACAAACTGCGAACTTTGGTTATTATATTGCCGGCTACTGAAAACACCCGTTCGCATGCCGTTGATGTAGGATTTATAGTAAGCAATGAAGCGTACAGATTATCTAACATTTGGTTTCGCTTACCTCCATTTGTCTCCATAAATGGAAGGGATTGCTCAACATTTAAATTTTCGCTTTTTTCTTTGGTTTTAGTTATATATGATGCAAGACAATGCTGTAGCTCATTATATACTGATGTTGGTGATGTTGGTTCCCGCTCTCAATCAGAAAAGCTTGAGCTTTGATCTGCAACTCTGATGTTGTTTTCATTCGAGTATAGACGTAATAATAATTGATGAGCAAGCTGCTTTGTAGAAATTTTTGTTGCGTAGCTTAAAAACTCATTGCCTTTTGAAAAAATACAATGATGCAAATATAACAATAATGTTATTATATCCTTTTGTCGACGTCCATCAACTTCGTTTTTCAAATAGTTCACGAAAAAGAGGTGTACTAATCTCGTTTATTTTTTTTAGTACGTAGTAAAAAGTACCTTCAGCTATTATTAGCGTGGCGTTTTTGTACTCAGTTCTTGTACTGCTAGCATAAGTGGTTCGAGAATAAATGAGATTTCTTTTAATATCGCATTCGTTCATTTTGTCAGCGCCCCTAGCTCATCGAGTGCAGTATTAATGCAATTTTTTAATTTAAGAAATCGATTTATTGCTGCAATGAGTATGTTCCACCGTTTTTTACAATCTAAAATTAGTTTCAACTTTTAGCCTTCCTGAACTTCTACGTGCTCTAATTATAAAAATAAAAGAAACTAAATAATAGGAAAATAACTGTAGTCGTTTGTGTGGGAGTACTCAGGAATCTCTCAAGGATCTACATTTTAAGGTGATAGAAGTATTTCTAAAAAATCTAGGTTCATTCATTTTATAAATCTGCTTTGGTAAAACGCTCCATGGTTTGTGACTTACAAGCTTCGTAACTATTTGACGGCCGTAGCTGATTTACGAACTTATCTAAAGTACAACAGAGCAACATATATTTTCTAAAATTATTTTTTGAACAAATCAGCAAAAGTGACAGTGAGCTTCATAAGAATTTTGTTTTTGTAATACCCGGGTACTCGAAGCTATTACCCGGATATACGAGTAGTAAAATTTTTGGTAAAATACCCGGGTACCCGGTTATCCGATACCCGAGTATACGAGCCCTAGTAAGGTCTAAGGTACTAAACTATGATGATTCATCCTATTGATCTAGTATATCAATTGTAATAAGTAGAAAATATATTATTTATTATAACGTCATACAATTTTCGGTAGTCTGTGACAACTTGTCACTTTCGTTCGTTATTTGTTGATTTTTTAAGGACTACCAGAAACTGACATTTCTAAGGACTAGCACTATTTTCTATAATATTATGCTCAAGAATTTGTTTAACTAAAAATTTTATTACTGCTTTAGTTCTTTAACGTTTGAGATAAACAGGTGAAATGTTATCTTGGATTGCAATTTTATTACTAATAACATTGCTGTGGACAATTTATCTTTATCCAAATAAAAAATATCATTGTATTCATGACACAATTCAAAAATAGTTGAATTTTCTTCTAAATTGAGGCAAGTAAGATCAATACTTTCTTTAAGTTTAGTTGATCTATTTTCAATTCGACTTGATTTTTTTTTTAATAAAAAGTGTTGTGTAGTAGGAATTACAAAATGTGTCACCACAACACATAGATAACTTTTAAGACCTAGGTCACACAACAACATGCGTCTTGAGTATAAGTGGACGCTTTTTTTTAAATCTTTGTGGATTAAAGGCACTCGCGACTATTGATTCGGGCAAAGCATTTCATTTGTACGATGTACGCACAAAGAAATCGATTTGCATTTTATTACTATTACAGTGAGTGATCTCGACAGTCCGACCGCCCGCACAAACCGATTGACAAGTAAAACGGGGAAAAACATATGTCTGAGGCATTATGGACCTGATTTCATCGGAGCACTGCTGGTGACGATATTTATAAAAAACAACGAAATCAGCAACAGTGCGACGATTTTGTAGGGAATCAAAATCTAGTGTTAAATTTCGATCACCAACGATTTGTATAGCACGCTTTTAAACAGAGTCCAAAAGAGCTAGGATAGTAACAGATGCAGCGCCCCAAACTGGACAACAATACTCCATACAGGAACGCATATAGGACTTATAAATGAGGAGTAATTGATGCGAAGTAAATATTTTTTTCGGTCCTCGTTTACATTGATTGGTCCTCGTTTACATTGATTGGTTCGATTGATTCGATTTGAGCATAAACCTAGATACTTGATTTAGTATCAAAAGTAAAGTTGTCAATTAAAATAAAGTTACAATAATTTCTGATCTAGTAGGTATAGTAGTACTATAAAAATTATTATTTAAATTTTGTAAAGGTATAACGGAGCGAAAATTAATTTGAATTTTATTTTAGACAAAAAATCTACTCCTAATATTCATATTATATTAAATCATCGCACATAATCTGAAACGTTTCATTAGTTCCTAAATTATTAGAAAATTTTATTAATGCTTCACACATACCTAATGTTTCTATTATTTAACTTGAAATTGCTTTTGTTTGCCATTTTAATTCTGGATGACATATTGTATCAACATTTTTAATAATGTTTAGATCTGCCCTAGTATCAACTGACAGTAATACTCTAGTGCTCGATTGCTTGAACATTTGCTAAATGACAGTTAGCTAAATCGCAAATAAGAAATACCTACCAAACAGTTATCACGCCGTTTTTTGACACATATAAACAAAGATTTATGTAAATGAGAAAACTTATTCGAATGATTGATTCAAAGGTCCAATGGGGATCGAAAAACGCAAAACTGGTTATTAAATGGAGAATTAAAATAGTTATCGAAGGTTTAAATGTTCAAGCAACCGGGCGTAGGAGTTCTTATTTGAAATGGAAGAATAGGAAGTAGTAATTATTTGAAGTATAATTATTTGAATTTGTTGGTAATTATTTGAACTTATCGATATTTTTCGTTAGATTTATTTTTTTTAGACAAAAATAATATTGAGTATCAAAAGAGCTACTTGACTACATATGAGAGGTCATAGCCGCCGAAACAACTGTTTTTTATAACTAGGACGCCACGAAATTTATAACAATAGTTAGCCATTAATTGAAATATTTTATGAATATATGTTCAGTATGTATCCAGAATATTTTGTTTCCAGCTAGCTGTCAGTGTCACCAATATTTTGTTTTAAATTGACTACCAACAATATCTTGTCAATAAATTCAAAACAGAAGATTACGGACGCTGGTGATGTTATCATCATCGGTCAAAGTTAAGTTGTAATGAGAGAGACTTTAAGTCTTTTGAGAGTGGTACTTTACAATTGTTGAACAGATAAATTACGAAAAATCCATAGAATGTTTTAGGGGCTGAGAGACTGAGAAAAAGTTTTGGAGTTCTGGAAACTTCTACTTAATTAAACCTCTCCTTGGATAGTCGTATTTGTTGCCCAAAACCAAAGTTTAATTATACAAGACTTTCATTGACCGGTGGTTATGTATGGGTCCGAAACATTAACCCTTACATAAAATGACGCATCAGATCTATTTGTATTTGAGCATAAACTCTTACGCTACATTTTTAAAGATATTTATGAAATCAGAGACCTTCTTGCGGGTTTGACATAAAAGTTTGTATCCGTTCAAATAGGATTTCTTGGTTTGGCCATGTTTATGAGCCGGTTTGCAGTCTGTAATCTATATATATATATAAAAATGAAAGCATGCCTGTTTGTTTGTCCTTTTTAGTTTATCTCCAGTTCAGTTATACACCATTAATCCGATCACCAAGAAACTCTGGGAAGTTGTTGTGTACACTACCGCGAAGGTAACTGGTATTTCCTTTTAAAACAGAACCCCATGGTTCTTTTAATATTCTGAAGCAATTTTGCCTAATTGTTGATAGTTATTTTAGTTGGATTTTTATTGAAATATCGTTTTATACACTTAGCTTGCTTTGATCAATGTTTTTATCGTTGAACATAATTTTATGAAATTGAAAAATCAAAGTTTAATTTGACAAAACGAGATCTCGTCGCTGGTCGAATTGGTTTACCATAAATGGTTAACCATAAAATCTGATCAAAACGACGCCGGTTTTATTCCCGAACTGACCGGAATTGAGATAAAACTTTTGTTTTGGACCTTTCGCTTTTCAAAGCAATTTTTTATTCTATTCAATTTAATACATTAATTTCTGGTGAGCTATAATTCATTTAATTCGAACTCTTTAATTTATATCAACCTTCTCTACAACGGTTTACGACAGGGATTAACAAACGATAATTATTCAGTTTGTCAACAGTCAATCAAAAACGATGTCAAAATACCATCCAACTCGTGCCGTCCTTCTTGAAGCTGGGATTGGGAAAAACTGATTTATTGGAACACATCATAGATGCTGGTGATGCAGATCCAATAAAACAGCGACAATATCCCATATCTTCAGCTGTTGAGAAATTAATGGGGGGGGGGGGGGGGGGGTGGAGTTGGATCGTATGTTGTCACTATGGATAATTGAATCTTCTTCAACATTCTGGCCATCACCAGTGGTTCTGACAATCACAATATGTCTTAAGTCTTGATTTGAAGGATGCGTTCTGGTAAATTCCTATGGAGAGAAAACTGCGTTTGCTGTTCCAGGTCGTTCTCTGTATAAGTTTGTTCGCATGCCATGCACTCTGGCCAGCTGCTCAAACAATGACGATACTTGTGGATCGTGTGATACCTCCTGAACTTAAAAACCCGGTATTCAGTATAGATGGCTTAAACTTTTATCTACAATCGAGCCACACTTTCAGATATTAGCAGACTTTGTTAAGCATCTGAAACGAACAAATTTAACCGTTAGTATAGAAAAGAGTAAGTGTTTAATACCTAAAGTATTTAGGCTATGTGATAGCGAGAAAGGTACCAATATAGATAAAAATAAAGTAGCAGCGATTGCAGAGCTCCCAATTTCAAACTCAGTGAACCAAGTTTGATGATTCTTGGGTATTCCTGGCTACTTTAGAAGGTTTATTTCTAAGTTAGCGTCTTTCACAACCCCTATTACTCATTTGCTAAAATACATAATTTCAGTGGAAGGAGGAAGCTGGTGGGGCTTTCTTGACAATCAAGATTATCAACAAATCCTGATTTTTCAAAACCACTTCAAGTGCAATGTAATGCTAGCACTGATGAAATAGGTTACATATTGATAAAAACGGATGATGATGGTGCAGAACATCCAATAGCTTTCATGTACAAGAAGTTGAACTCGGCGCAATAAAATTACAGTGTCATTACTGAGCATGCATCTCTGAAATGGCTGATGCAGCAACGAGACCTATCTGGCCGTTTACCTAAATGAAGTCTAAAACTTCGAGAATGCATCATCGACATAAAGAATAGGAAAAGATCATAGAATGCTGTGCCTGATGCACTTTCTTGCGTACAGTATTTGGATGCAATCACTTCTATCAGTGAACACGATCTGGACCTCAGATCACTTGCGTTTTTTCTTCTAATTATTTAAAATTAGTCCAAATTGCTAAATTTTTAAGTCCGGACGTCTCTACCGGATTTGCATTTGATGTACGGTAAAATTTACAAAAGCTCTTATTTTCTTGCGTATTTGGTGAGACTGTAGGTACCAGAAGAATTAACAACTGAACTAATAGCCAAGACGTTTGGTCTCTATACCTCAGCTCATGGTGGAGTAGAAAAGGCCCTGTATCGTTTGCGTTTCTTCTTCTGGCCTCGGATGTTATCTCTCATCCAAATCAATTTTTCAAATTGTAAATTTTGCAAAGAGATGAAGTTGACTAATCAAACTCTTAGAGCTCCGCAAGCCGATCCGAGTGTACGCTACAAAAATGATATGTGGACATCCTAAATCAGCATCCTCGATCTAAAGTGGAAAATATTGCGATGCTAATGGTCCTCGATCACTTAACGAAATTTACATTTCTCTTTCCTCTTACGGAATTAACTGCTGATCCCTTCTGTAAGTTGTTTGAATCACAAGTATTAATTGGTTATTTATAACTTTCCTGGTAAAATAAGGCATAAAACATTTTAACCCTTTGCTTCTTTCGGTTAATGCAGTGGAACGAATAATCAAAGTGTCCTAAGCAAAATTCGCTCATACATTAAAGACCATCATTCTGGGTGAGACCAACAACTGCCTCATATAAATAGCGCTCAACGTTGCATGGTTCATTCATCCAGCGTCGAAAAACCTTCTGATTTATACGTGTACGCACTAGATGAATGTTACCTTTTAAACGTTTTTTTCTCGGTTTTTTCTATTTTCACGGCGAATTTTAGGTTATGTGAAAAAATGGTTTGCATAAAAGTTATAAATCTTTTTATCAGCTACAACTTTTAGTTCAAACTTTTTTCGATAGAAGGTCTAGTTTCAATGAAAATCGTGAAAAACCAAAAAGCTCACCCCATTTCACCCTCGTAACTCGAATCACCTTTAATTTTGTTTTCGCATCATTTGCGCAATATTTTCTTCGTTATCCAAAAGTTTTCATGCTGTTACTAATTTTTTCCATATTTTGCCTGTTTTTAAGGTATCTGCAATGCAGCCAAATTCTGTAACTGTGAAGCCGTGAAGTAATAAGTTTTTTATCACTTCACCGCAAAAATATCTAAGTGAGTGAAGTTTTTAAACTATAAAGTTAACACAGACATTTTGTGTAGCAATAAAATGAAATCGTTTCTTTTGTTGTTATTGACATTATGTCAAAAAACACCAAAACGTCAATGTGATTTGATTTTTTTAAATTGCATTTCTAAATTAAATCCCGATTTATATTTCAAATGTTGTTTTTAAAATATTTATATATACTTAAATTTGTAAAAATTTACTTTTGAATTAAGTTTAAAGTTTAAATTAACATTTAATTTTATGTATTTTTGACGTTTGACAGTGCATCGCTTGCTATTAGATTTTATCGAAACGAAATTTTTTTTAACATTTTAGCACTTCACAGTTACAGAATTTGACTGCTGGTCTTAAAGACAAAATAAAATTTTAAATGTTTAAGAAACATTATTATCTTACCACAAATACATTTAGTTGGAAAGCTGAAATTCAACGTTTTTTGATTATAATCCGGCACGAAGGACCAAATTTCGATGAAGAATTTTTGGCAACTGGTATCACACTCACTGACTTTTAATTTGGTCTTAAAACATTATTTGCCTTATTAGTCACCCATTATATATTTCTCTAAAACATATATGTTTTCATTCCATTTTGCATATTATTGTTGAACAAAAAATTGTCATCACAAAAAAAGTAATATCAACAAAAACCGTAGAAATTTTAAGTATTTATTGTTTACTTCTTTACCTTCTTCTTTGAAATAAACGAATATTTTTCATATATCTTTAATTTATTTAGTTAATATTATTTATTTATTTACTTCCATTTATTTTCTTATTTTATTTCATTTATATAAATTTATTTCAATAAAAAAGACACAACGAAGAACATTTTAATTTTTCAAAGTAATAATTAATGTAAAGACAAAAAAATAATTTTGTAATATTTGTTTGGTTATGTTTATTTTTAATTTCCTGCATCTCAAAGAAAATAAATATCAACAGAAGTTGAAGAATACGGTTTGCTTTCTTTTCTTTTTAACTATTTTGGTGAAATTAAATTATTTTCTTTTGTCGAAATGTATATTAGTTTTGAAAATTAATATTTTTATGTAAATAAATCATAAAATTATAGTTTTTATTTTTTTGGATTATTGTTTGATATGGTTTTCGGTAACCATCTTCTTTTGTCATTCAAAACTTGGGTTTTTGTTTGATGTGATTTTCTCACGAATAGTGTATTTTTGGAAATATTTTATTAGTGTTGTGGATTTGAAATTTGGCGGTTTGCTTGGTGTATTGTAAACAAATGGTTTGGTTTATTTGTAATTTGATCGATGAATAATGTTAGTTTTTGTTTACAAATGTAGAATTAAAGATGTTACATCTTTTTAATGTTATGTTATGGTGAAATTGAAGCGATTGATTACACCGGTTAAGAAACCGTTTACAGGTTTACTGTATGGAGAACATTGTTTCTGGATATACGAGAGGTATATAGCGACGATGATCAAATGGAAAATTATATTCTGTTGTAATTTCCATAAAATAAGGTTGCAATTAAGCCGCGCTCAGATTCAAAATGGTATTTAGGAATTGGCCATTGTACTATTGTAATGAATAGAAAAATAAATAATTTTAGATAAAATAAATAAAATATAAATTCAATTTTGCTGTTACTGTTAATTAAAAATCAAAACAATTATTTTTCATTTGAAGCACAAAACTATTTTTTATTACTAACAACAATTATTTGTTTAGTAAGTAAAACTGAAAATTTCAATTGAAAATTTATTAGCACAATATTAATTTTAATTCATAGGATGTGTAATATTTCTAATATAGTCAACATTCTAAGTCACGAGTGTATAGTCATTATTGATTATTTCCAATCAATGCGAAAATCAATGATCAACACTTGTTCAATTATTGTCATATATGCACGCTTACATATTTGCCAACATTTTGGGGAATTTTATTTATTCGGGATTTTTTAGATCAACTAAACTCAAGTGAGTAGAGGTTAATTGCTCACAAAAATCCCGAATAAATAAAATTACCCAAAATGTTGGCAAATATGCAGGCGCGCGCGCATGTATCACAATAATTGACCAAGTGGCAAAGATTGATTTTCGCATTGATTGTAAACAATCAATAATGAATATACACTCGTAACTTAGAATGTTGACTAAAATTAATTTTAATTATTCAAGCGATAATTAAAATATAAACCAAATTCTTCTTCCTATCATATTTTATACTAACTGAATACATAAATCGGATAGTTACATTTTGTACAAAATTATATCTTATTACATCGTGTGACACAATATAATACGGTGTTTACAATTTGGTGAGTTGTTGTGTTGTTGAATTGTTGTTCCTATGTGTGAAGGGCCTCTTAGATCACTCTCTTTCCATAAGAAATGTTTTGCGCTGAAATAACAGCAGAAGAGAGACTTTTTTTGAAGATTTAAATTGTGTTTTCAAACAAGATTTGGTTATGTTTGCCAATCGGTCCAAAGAAATTGACACATTCTTACCTTTCATTTCAATAAATAAGTTTTTTGCAACCCCTTATTTAAATCATATAGAGATAATAAGCCAGTTTTAACTTTATCAACACTTACAAATACAAAGTCACATTCTTCAGAATAAGTGAGATTGTCGGTAAAGTTTAACTAGCGTACAAGGATCAGAAGGCTTACTTGTCCAATGTATTATGAGTTTCCCAGGAATCCCAAAGATTTGATCAAAGTGCGAATACGTAGTAAAAAAAGGCAGAGTAGCACTCTAGTTCAAGGTATTTCCTTGTGCCTTTACAGAAAATTTCAACTGTCTGTGGAATCTTTCTACAATTCCATTGGCTGTAGGATTGATAGCTGTCGTTCGTAGTATAAAACCCAGTAAGATCATGAAAACCAATACCAATAATAACCCAAATAATATAATAACCCAGATTTAAATTGTGCACCTTCTAAATTGAACCACCGTCTGTGGTTTTGTATGACGCACTCCGCATCTTGAAATTTCCTGGTTGGTTAAGGCTTTTGCCATCGTCACAGCACGCATATGTTTTATTGGTATTGCTTCTGGTCGTCTTGTAAAACTGTCAACCGTTGTGAGTATATATTCATAATCGTATGATGGAGGTAGACGACCAACAATATCGTTATGAATATGATCAACACAACCACTTGAAACGTTAAACTTGGAATGTTAAACTTGTATGCGGTTCTGGTATGACAATTTATTTTAGATCTTTGAATGCAGCTCTTATAGATCAAAAACCAACATCTAAATTCATATGAATGGCCAGAAATGCCATTTAGATGTATTGTGTTTGTACTAGCTTCCAAGAAGCACGCACGCGGCACGCCTGGATGAGATAACTTATTTAGAATGTCGAAAACAGTTCGTCACATTTCCAGGTTTAAATTTTATCTTTGTACTAATGGTTTTATTTCTGTTCTTGCTTCCCAGCATGCCTTGAAGTGCCTTGATGTCCAGCTAAACAAAAAGTCATCTCTTCGTATAGTTTTGATAAGTTATCCGCTACTACGTTTCCCTTGCCGAATATATGCTGTATGCCAGGGGTAAACTGCACAATAAAATCTAAATGACGTGTTTCTCTTTTCCTTTTCCCCGTCTTAGATAAGATTGCAATAACTAGGAGTTTGTGGTCCGTGAACACTGTGAATTTGCAACCTTTGACAGAGTATTTTGAAATTTTAGATCGAAGCGAATATTGCCAAAAGCTCATGATAGAAAGTGGAGTATTTTGTTTCAGAAAGTGTTAACTCGCTAGGAAATAATGCTAATGAATGTCAACAATTATTTGCATAATGTTCAAGTACTGTTCTTATTGCAATAACAGAAGTATGTATCTGAGTTCTGTTGAGGATGTGCAAGAAGAATTGTATGCGCAAGTCCTTGTTTGACTATATCAAAAGCTGCATTTCATTCAACAGAGCCTGCAAGCTGGGTATGTACTGGTACCAAGGTTGCTACCAGGTTTGCTATAAACCTGTGAATTATGATACTAGTTCACCATACCTCCAAACCATTAAACCTATTCAATGGTTGTTGGCTGAGAAAATTGACCAATTGCCAGGATTTGATCTTTAGATCATAATATGGTATCTAGCAAAATCTCAAAGGTTAGAAAATCAAGCGTTGGAACACGAAAAATGCATTTAGATAACTTGATATTAATATCGAATGCAGATAGCCTTTTGCAAAGAATGCGTTAATGTTTTTTAAGTTCCTCCGCATTTTTACTTGCTACCAGAATATTATCGATATACACGAATACACAATCGAGTCCCGGGTTACTTGGTTCATACAACGCTGAAATGTTTGTGCTGCGTTGTTCGGACCTTAAGGTATATTCGTATGAGCTCGAAGAGAACAAATGGAACCGTAAGTACTGTTTTATGCACATCTTCAGCAGCAACAGTATGTATCAGCAGCAACAGTATCTGGTGGTAAGAGCGGACTGAATCAATTTTATAAAAGAAATTGCATCGTTTTAATTGCTTCGAAAAATCTTATATATATAAAAATCACGTGTCACGATGTTTGTCCGCGATGAACTCCGCAACAACGTAACCAATCTAAATGAAATTTTGTACAATGTGTGTATGATGGTCCAGCTTGAGAGATAGGATAGTTATTATCTTGATTAAATGCCTAAATATTTTTTAATTGCGAATTAAATGTTACATATGGATAGTCCATAAGCAAACTTTCAGATGGCGGCGCAAATTAATTAGTTTACTTTCAAACCTGCTTTATCAACATTTTAATCATCCATATAGACTATCCCATATAGACTATCAAATATGTTATTGAGCGATTATTTTGTTCCGGTGTTTGCCGCAATGGCTTGAGGAATTTTTCAAAAAATTATGAGAATTTATCAACGAACGAGGGGAATTCGTTTAGAAAATTTTTTGCCATTTTTCATTTATTTATATATTTTTTATGAATTATACGTTGGCCTACTGTGATATCAGTTAATTATTTCAAAATTAGATTGATATTTTTTAATATCCCAGTAGTCCAGACGTATAAATATTTGTTGTTAGTGTAATTCAAATTTTATTGGTGAAATTGAATGATGTCATTACATATTAGAGAATTTCATTGGTTTAAATTAAAATAAAACTAAGGCAAACAATTTTCTATGAAACTTCTCATTTTACTACAATTAAATAATTATTGACTATGTATTAAGCAAAATATATAAAATATTTTATTTTCTTCTGTCCGTAAAACAAATACGAAAATAGGCTAAATTTTTCACACAACTTTGTAGGGGAAATTTTGGCAATTTTTATGATTCTTTTTTGAGCGACTTCAGAATAATATTTTATATATTACGCTTAATACTCGATATACTCGACTTTTTATCTCAATTAAATGCTTTAATATTTTCTAATTGCGAATTAAATGTTAAATGTGAATGGTTCATAAACCATATTTTAGATGGCGGCGTAAACTAGTTAAGTGACACAACTTAATCATGGCCCATATAGACAAGAGCGATTTTTTGTTCCGCTGTTTGCCGCTGCAAAAGGGGGAAAAGAGAATAAATTCAATAAAATTTATATGGGATTTCATACAAAACACAACTTGAATAATTTTAAAAATTATCTATGAAATTTCTCATTTTACTACAATTAAATAATTTAAGTTTCTTTTTCTACACCCGTTCTATAAAAATACACTTATATGACCAAAATCCGTTTTATAATGATATTCATTTCGATACAGATTTTATTACGATACAGATTTTTAATCAATAGAAAGAAACCCATAGTTTTTCAAACAAACATGCTATGCATTTAACGTTTGTTGAAATTTGCGTTGTAATTTTCGTTCTTCGTTGTTTACCTGGTGTAGAAAAAATAGCGAATGCCACTTTCATGTAATGGTTATTAATATACTCGCATATACCATCCCGGTATCCCGGTTAATGCTCGTGTATTAATAACCATCATTGCATGATCGTTGCAAGAAGACGTTGTTTAATTTTGTTGCTGTCAATTTTTTTATTTACAATTTTTATCGAATTTAATTTTTTTATATCAAATTATTCAAGTTATTATTTTAAATTAATAATTTTTTAATTTTTAGGGAATACAATACATATTAATAATTTTTGTTTTTGTTTTGTAGGTAAGGATTTTCTAGAAAAAAATATTGACCGAAAAAATATTGAAAAGAAAACAATAAGTGAAAGAAAATTATAAGGATAGGATAGGAAATACTAGTATTTTGCAAAAAAAAATTAATTCACATAAGTTTTTCTTATCATTCAAATTTTTATTTTATTTATTTTTATGTAGAATTGTAGTTATTTTATTAGTTTTGTTGTTAGTTTTCTTGTGGTCTTGTTGACTCAATAACAGGTTTTAAGTACACTTTATGTATAGTTTCCTGTCTTTGAGTTACATCTTGTTTTGATGTTTCTAAAATAATATTTTGTTTACAATTTCATAATCTTAATTATCGATTTTAACAGTAATCCTAGACTTAGATTCAGGTTGTCCAGCTGTTGAAGTAGTCAATTTCAATTTGAGTTTGTTTGTTTTCGCATTACTGTGGTTTTCGTATGTATGTTTTTCATTGATATTTCTCTATGAATTAAAATGGCAAAATTATCTCTCAGCTATGCGAACATAAACCTTAATTAAAAAAAAAAAAAAAATAAAATAAAATAAAATAAAATAAATAAACCTTAATTCAGTCCATCTTTTTCTTGAAACTATGAAACCTGATATTTTGTTTTTAAGGGAAACGATTATCAGTACGCGTGCTGTGACCTTAGATAAAAACAGATACCTTTGTCCCAATTATGAACTTGAATCCTCTTTCTATATTAAGCATGGAGTTTGTGCTTATATTAGGGATACTATGCCATATGTGAGATTAAATAAATTTGAATTAAATGCAAAATTTCACAATATGGTGTCACTAAAAATTAGTTGCCCAAGTCAAACGCTGTTTGTCTTTGGACTTTACCGTTCACCTAATTCATCTGAGAACTCTAGTTTATTTCATGACTTATCTGAGAAGATAGATAGGTTGATTGAGTATCCTAATGCAAAGTTTATAGTTCTTGGAGATTTTAATGTCCACAATAAAGAATGGCTTACACACAGCTCTAAAACTGACGAGGTTGGTAGACAGGCTGAGTTGTTTGCTCTTTATCACAATTTTACTCAAATAATAGACCAGCCAACCAGAGTTCCTGACATTCCTGGTCAAAGTTGTAATTTACTTGATTCATTTTTGACAAACGATCCATATCTGGTTCAATTTAAAATATCAGAACCATCGGGTGGTTCAGATCATAATTTGATCTCCACACAACTAAATATACAAATTCCAAAACAATTTAAAGCGAATCCTCGCAATGTTTGGGATTACAAAGCTGCGGATTGGCAAGGACTTAAAAGTTTTTTTAGATGTTTTCCTTGGAAACGCTATTGCCTTACCGGCCAAAACCCAAACATCGCTGCATCAAATTTTTCTGAAACTGTAATTGATGGTATGCACAGATTTATTCCTAATAAATTGATCATTCGGAAAACTGATCTATGGTTTTCTAGTAAATGCAAAAAAGCTATAAAAGTTTAAAAAAAAGCTTTTCGAAAGTTTAATCAAAACAAAACCGATGAAAACTTTAGACAGTACCGTAAAGAGAGAAATTTATGGCGTAAGTTAATAGATGAAGTGAAACATTTATTTAATAGGAAAAAAGCATCTAAATTCGCAGAACATCCAACTGGTTCACGCAATTTCTATAAAGCCGCAAAGTCTGTCCAAAGCAACTTTTGTAAATCTTCCCTACCGCCTCTTGTTAAGAGATGTCCCTATCATTGATCCAAAAGAGAAAGCTAATTTGCTTGGGCATTATTTCTCTTTAAATTCTACTTTAAAAGAACCTAATTTCCAACCTAAAATTTCTAAAGTTTCTTATAAAATGAGGCGGATAATTTTTCGGAAAAACATTGTTCGAAAAATGCTTTTAAAAATCAATACTAACAAGGCAACAGGCCCTGATTTTATTCCTCCAATTATACTTAAAACATTTGCTCGGGAGCTAGCACCAATCCTCACTAAAATCTTCTATTTATCATATAAGAAAGAAATTTTTCCTGAAATTTGGAAAATGGCTAGTGTACAGCCAGTTTCAAAAAAGGGCAGTAAGACTGATCCTACGAATTACAGACCCATTTCAATTTTATCGGTAGTTGCTAAAATTTTTGAGAAATATGTCAATTTTAATTTAATGAGCTTCTTAGAGTCTTCCCAATCAATTAATGAGAGACAATATGGATTTCGAAAAGGAAGAGCGACGGGAGATTTGCTGTCTTTTGTCACTCATATCTGGAACAAGTCGCTTGAAAACTTTGGAGAAACATTCCGTGTTGCTCTTGATATTTCCAAGGTATTTGACAAAGTTTGGCATAACAACCTTATATGCAAATTGAGATCCTATGGTTTAGACGAGCAGCTTATACCTTGGACACAGAGCTTTATATCTGATCGAAAATTTCGGGTCAATGTTGACGGTGTATCATCGAATACTTTTTCAACTAATGCAGGAGTTCCTCAGGGTTCCACTTTATCACTAACTCTTTTTCTTGTCTATATTAATGATTTGTTGGACTCAACGGTTCATCCTATACATAGTTTTGCTGATGATAGCAAGCTTCATGCGTCTCATGAATTGCCTAAATTATATACACCCTTAGCACTTAGTGAGTGTAGGTCAAAATTGATAGATTCCCTTAACACTGATCTTAAAACAATTATGGATTGGGGTATTGCTAACAGTGTTGAATTCAATACAAGCAAAACATAGGTTTGTCATTTTTCTAGGATAACGACACCCAATCCTTTTCCATTAACGTTTGGCCCCAAAACTCTTTTAGAGAATGAGTCTGTCAGACTTCTAGGAGTTGAGATTGAAAATAAAATGAAGTGGAATTCTCATATTTTTAACCTGGCTAAGAATGCTGTTCAAAAATTAGGATTTTTAGGGCGATGTCGTAAGTTTTTCGATAGCGAACAACTTCTTTTAGTTTATAAATCTTTTATACGTCCCTGCATGGAATACTGTTCTCACATATGGGGTGGAGCTTACTTGAGTAGTCTCAACTGCCTTGATTCTGTACAGCGTACAGCTATTAAACTCATTGGTAACCCAAGTCTTACTAACGGTCTTGATTTCTTGCAGCACAGAAGAAATGTTACTGATTTGACTATATTTTATAAATATATTATGGATGAACGAGCTTCTGAAGAGATCAAATCGATTTTGCCTAAATCAGCAAACCTTTCGCGTCACACCAGAGCAAATGTAGCAGCGCATCCCTTTACAGTTCAAATAATTAGGTGTAGAAGTGTTGCCTTCCAACGTAACTTTTTCAACAGAGTCTCTCCTCTTTGGAATGCCTTACCTTCATAAAAAAAAAATAGTATACTATTATGAACATAATATACTATTATGTAGCATAACTATTATGAACATAAATACTATTATGACTATACTATTATGAGCATAAATACTATTATGTATATCATAATATACTATTATTATATACTATATGATTGCTATTCTTATTACGACTCGTTGAAACTATTCTTACTAATTCATCAAAATGTATGCGCACAAACTTTTGTATAGGCGTAGCAACTCACGCCGGGTACTGCTAGTCTTGTATATGTGGCATTGGCTACCGGTTTGCTACTGTAACCTCATGCAGACGGTGATTAGTCCCCACAAGGTCTCTTGTCATTTGATTCATTTTTCGGTACTAAGTGGAGTGGTTACATTATACAGGGTGGGCCAAAAGACACCATAGGGTTTAAAAATTTCATAACTTTTACGTTTATGTATTTTACGTAAAAATTTTTATGTAAAAAGTTATTACCCACGCAACTATGATGACTTTTGGCCCACCCTGTACATATAGGGATGAAGGTATGACCAATCTTAATTGACTTGTTGCGCCTCCGCTTTAGCAGTGGACTGTATTGTTTTGAAGTATGATGAAAAAACCACCAGAGGTTCAGTAACTTGATTCGATAAAAAGGTCGATGAATTATTTCAAATCAAATAATAATGTGGAAACCTGCAACTTGATGCGGCGCATATAATGGATTCGATGAAGAGTCGGTGAATACAGAGCTATTAACTAATACACAACATAAACAGGAATAAATATTATGCAAACCCGAAGATTTCATTAAATTTCCATAAAATTGGAAAACAACTTCGAAAGAGGTATAAAATATGAAGGGCTTTTAACTTTCCACTACGATGTGTCAAAACTTTGGTTTACAGTAAGGGTTTAGTACCGCTAGTCACCCTTTTAAGTCGGAAAATCTGTTAAAGTGGTACATCGCCGATTTCAAAAATTATGTTTTCTGAATTCCTTCAGAAACATTCTTCTGCACTAACGTTGAAGGTGAGACCAACTTTTTGTTGCGCTCTTTTGACAGTAATTCAAAATCTGTGCACCGCAAAATTCTAAAAAAAAGTTACAATATTTATTAAATTAAGTGCTCTTGCATATGATATATTTGATATCACATGACTAGGTTTTAAATTGTGTTTTTTTCCCTTTTCATTCCCACTCCCTTAATAAACACGATTATGAGTATTTTACACTTCGCTATATTTTTCATTCAAAAGTTACTACTTTTTCTATATTTCCAAAAACTTTTGAAGTTTTTTTATTAAATAGGCTTGGAACTAAGTGCGGAAAGAAAACATGAAAAAATGCTATTGTTTAATTTTATTAAAAAAACAGAGATACTAATTCAAGCTCTTTCATATGATACCCAACTTGACTCGATAAAAAAAATATTTTCTTAAAGGCCTCACATCGCAGATCCGTAAAACAAACGGAAACAACTTTGCTTTTTTTTGTATTCGTCATCTTTAGGGAGAGGTTAGTTTTATACGCATCTTAAATTTCAGGTCCATGGGATTTATGGTTTATGGGATAATCGATTTTAATACAAAAACACATCATAGTCTCACTAATAGTGTAACGTATTAGAAACGGAACCCTAAAAAAGAGATGGAAGTTAACATAATCTTAGAATAAAATTTCTGATGTGATAATTCATTGCGTATTCCAGTAAAAGGAAAACTCAATGAAAATCCTTTGGAAATCTGACATGATCTAAGAATTCAGTTTAAAAGCTGTATAAAATTTTTTTCAACATATAACTATTTTAGGAAAAAATGCTACCTGTATTTTTATTTTTTCATTTGTTTTAAGGTTATTCAGATGGGCGGCCTCCAGAAACTAAATAAAAAGGATACAAAGTAAGATTGTAGAACACCACCAATTAATCGAATCGAATTTAAAGATGAATTACTAATTCATCTCAGACAATATCACTTCCTCCCTCCCCCTTATCATCAAAACACAACCAAGCTTTCTGTTTTTAATTTTTTTTCCTCTTATCCATCAATTTGAATTAAAGCATAAAACTTTTATCATATTTTTAAATGTTTGTTTTTTATTTATTCTTGTAACATGACATTTGAGTAAATTTTCTTTTTTTTCTAAATTTTCCTTTATTTTCATTTTTCATGCTGATTTTCGTTTTTGATTTCCTTTTGACTTTTTGTATGTCAAAATTGTCAGATTAGCAGGGCAAAAAAAAATTGAACAAAAACGATGATAATAATATTACACAAACGAATAGAATATGGAACTCTGAGAAACAACATATCAATCAATGTGCTTCAGGAATTGAATTTTTTTCTATCATTGATATTTTCTTGTGCTTTTTTTTGTTGTACAGTTATTTAATGGTAAAGGAAATAAATAATAAATTTTTTTTTTGACATTTTAATTTGATTTATTTTTTGGTTGATTTTTGTAATGCGTCTATGTTCAAGATGATTTTTTTTTGATTCGGTCACGTATTGCGAATATCAGTGAAAAATAATTTTGACAAGAAAGATAAACAACTCAAGTGTTTTATGCTATTACAAAAAAACTATTTAACAAACAAAACTATTCATATCAACTGTTTTTTCTTACGAACCCTTTTTTCCCACAAAACAAATTGTCCCTTCAAGCAAGGAAGCATAATAAAAACCAAATAATTTTTATTCAGTTTTCCCAAAGCTCATTAACATTTTCGACAATATGTTTTTTAACAAAGTTTGTTTAACAAGATAAATATAAGTCAATATGAGTTAAACAAGCCGAAGCTGGAGGGAAACTATCATTTACCTCCTACACAAAATTCTAATCAACCAATTTTCTAAAATAATTAACTTTCTGTTTGTGTCCCAAAAATTCTAAGTTATTGGTTTGTTCAACGTTTAATTTCAATTTGTTATAAATATCCTATAAACATCTAATGTGGAACTTATCTTAAGGTTGTGGTTAGAAAAGGAACATAACATAATTTTGGTTAAAAAAAAACAAAAACAAAACCCTTTGGGCGATATAGCAAAATATATTCCTAATTCCCAAGTGCAAATTCTTTATCAAATGGTTTTTGTCTTGTTTGTTATTTTCTTAAGTGTGTTTTTGAGTGACAGAACATG
This sequence comes from Diogma glabrata, assembly GCA_963693315.1. Classification (NCBI taxonomy): domain Eukaryota; kingdom Metazoa; phylum Arthropoda; class Insecta; order Diptera; family Cylindrotomidae; genus Diogma; species Diogma glabrata. Next base: position 76,080,436 of record OY856186.1, on the reverse strand, counting down.
TCATGTTTTTATGGTTTTTTGATTGTTTTGTTGTTTTATAGTTATCAAAAGTAATTTCTAATGTTTTTATGTGAATATAACATTGCAATACCATTAGCAAATTTAATTTCTATTTTAAGGATAAATAAAATTATTTACATTGGTTGGGGAGAAAAGATTATCGAAGAATTGTTTTGGGTTTTGAAGTATTCGAAATTTGTGAACTTGTTTCGAATGAGGATTCGATTTGAAAATCACTTTGTGCAGTAACGTGCTGCTAAGAAAATCAGCATGAGACCACACCGTTAAATCTTTATAAAAGGGTAGGCCTTTAAAAATTCCAAGTAAATTATTTTTCAATTTTTGGTATAGGCGTAATTATTAAGCGTGTGTGGATGTCAGAAAAGCAATGCTTTAACCATTTCCCTATTTCTTCAAATTAACTTTTGTATTAAGATTTTAATAAATAACCAACCGAATAAAATGACCAACTTGCTGCTGATTCAGTCCTTCAATTTGTTTGTAAAATTAACAACACAACAATAGTGAAAATTAGGAGAACAAATTGAAAATCAATAAAATAACTTAAATTTCTAATAAGCTGGGTTTCATTCCGCTAAAAGAAGGGTTTACTTTTTTCTTTAGCTTGGTTTATAAATTTACATTTTTATGTTGATAAAAGGAATATTTTAATGCAAATCGTATATAAATTCATTCATGAAATTAATGTAAATTTTTTTGAAATAAATTTTTGCAGCCCAAATTCCTAAAAAGTTTTGTTTTAAATAATGTCACCAAATCGCTTCGGTCGAATCAAATGGCTGAAGTATTATAATCTCGAAACAAAAGTGAAAATCTCACCCACAGTTTTTTGGATTTCTCAATATTTTAGGACACAAGGATTACAAACAGCAAAAAAAGTGTCTGTCTGTCTGTCGGCCGGCTTTCACAACCAACGAAAACTAGAAAACCCTGGAACGATTCCAAAAAGTTTTGTTTCTATAAATAGATTTTAGGAACTGTGCCAAAAATCATTAAATATGGTAAACGGCAAATTTACACATTTTTGCTTAAACACTTTTATTTTATATGATAATACCTCTGAAGCAGGAAAAATCTTGATCACCGGCACCTGTGTGTGAGACCAGTAATTTAGGTAAGTGTGTGTTATGAGCGGCTGCCTATTACTCGGGATTACCGTAAGTTCCTGACGTCAAGATGTTACGTGTGCCTTGACATAGTTCCGCCTAGCTGCAGTACGTGGATTCGATAAATTTAATCTTTGGCCGCTTACATATGCTTAATGCATGTGATAACTAATGGATTAAGAGAAAACAAAAAAAATGTAAACCGAGTGGGATCTGATGACCCAAAAAGATATGAATAACAAAAATCATCACCACCCCACCCAGAACTCATCGAGACGCATTTATTTATTAAAATAGTTTGAAGCTTAATTGGCTTACCCCATGATCTGGCCCGATTTCCACCAGGAAATAGTAAAAAAATTATTTATTGTTGCAAAAAAATAGCAAGGTGATTAACCAAAATAGCCAAAATAGTTAAAACAGCCTAGTTAATAACCATACCAACACAAACACTTTTGAATCAAAAATAAACAGGTGACTGTTGAACTTGAATATAAAAATGACTGCACAAAACTGAAACCGTCGCTTGTTGAATATCATATGTTAATCAAATATTGTTGCACCATAAGGTGGTTTTTGAATAGTTATATAAATACAACAGTTGTTGCACCAAAACCAAACAGGTGAATTATTGTTGAATAATATATACAAAATTCTTTGCATTAGTGGCATGCTTGTTGAATAATTACATAAATACAAAAATTGTTGAATCACAAACTGTTGAATTTGAATACAAAAATGTTTGCATCAAAATTAAACCGGCGATTGTTAACTAATAATATAAATAGAAAAATTATTGCACCAAAAATATACAGGTAACTGTTGAATATTGTGACTGCCAAAGAAATATCACAATTATGATTGTTGATGGATGATATATAATGCTGGTTAACATATGTTACTTGTGTTGACCGCTTGTCCTTATTAATTTGTTAAAAAAGAAGTTGTCGATCTTTTCAATGATAACGGCCTCGACATATTTGACTTTGCTCTTCAGATTTGCTTAGTAAGATTTCATGATATATTTATACTACTACAAAAATTATAAACCAAAGTTTTGTAGCTGTCTACTTTTGTTTACATTTAATATACAAAAGGAATGACTATAATTCTTTGTTATAAGTTTTAATATAATGGAAATATAAGGTTGCTGCTATACCGACGTTTTATAATGATCTCTTTGGGAATAAGCTTACAATCGTAATAAGACATAGCAACGAGAAAATGCTGTATATAAGAAGAAAATTTCGAGTAATTTCACTTGATCCTGAATTTTAAAAGGCTTTTCGTCCAAAAGAGAATTGTGAACCTGCACTTCTATTTGTCGATTTATGAATTAATTATGTCTTGAATTAAATTACTTACTAACCTTTTCTTTTACTTTTTTCGAGTGCTTCGTAGCAAGAAATCTGTAGAATTAGTGTTAAAACTGGAATTTGCTGGAAACCAGAGAAATAAAGGAAAATGGATTTGACAAAGAAGCTGTCGGCAGTGACAGAGAAGTTAAGAGATGACTTAGGTTAAACTTTCGAAGAGAAGTTCCGCCAACAACACGAGCTCTTAAAGCAAGCAATAAAAGACAATTAGAAACTCCGGAGCGAGGTGAAGACAATGGTAGATGACCAACTGCTAAAACAGGAAAAAAATTTAAGTTAAAGGTTGGTAGAAAGAATCAACAACTCGAGAACACCAAAATAGTACTATGAAGAACTAACTGAAAATTAAACTAGACAATGCCACAGGAACTATTTGTATAGCAAATCAAAAAGGTACAAATGCACAAGTGGAAATCCAAACCTATGCAAGAAAGTCTGATAAAGTGTTCGATTTATCATCGTTGACTGGATTACCGACACCTTATATCTCTCTCACGAAAAACTTATTTTCGATACACCAGAATTTGATTTTTTTTTGTGGCGTTTATACTCTATGTAGGAGCGTTGCCATGCTTATCAACTTCAAATATGTTCCACGGTCACTTGCAACAGCGGCAAAATCACCATGGCAGCCGATTTTTTATGGTCGTTTATTACATCTGTCTCCCATTGTGGTCGTGGTCTACTTCGCGGTCGTCCACTCAATGAAGTACTAACGTACATTTTTTTAATCATTCCAAAATGTGAATTGTCTCGTAGAACATACCCAAACCAAGCAATTATGTTGGAACGGATACAACGAACTATATCGGGACCCCCAAGAAGGACTCGTCTGTCTTAGAGCATCAGGAGCCCTCAAGCTGCGCACGTTCCACGTTCCGATTCGGTAGTCTGGTCCCTTTTCACGTTCAGGTGCAATTCTATTTTGTTGTCTGGGTTTGTTATTCTTTTCATGATTTCCAAATTTAGCAAAGTTTTTTTCCGGGGTTAGGATGTTAACCTTAGGTATAACCCAAATTTTTGAAAATGGGTTCGTTTTGGTTACCATAAACAACCTTTTTACACGTTTATATAGCGAGCCGCTTAATCCAAGACAAAAACCCGTTTCAATCCGCCCATAACATGGAGAACCGATGCTTGGGTCGCATTGGTTTTAAGGCGCCGGGGCGAGGATGGTCTGAGATACCCCAGACTATCTTCGATGAGGATTTTTTTTTTGTAACGCAAGGGTGAGAATAATTCCTTGGAATTATTCTCAATGGGCTTTACACACTCACGGACCGTAGTAACGGGTAGGTTTCCTGGGGATGCCAGGAAGGCAGGAGGTGGCCAAGATGCCAGGCCTAGACTGGTGAGAATAGGGTTCGCGGTGTCGTCAAAATCCCTATCCGGGCTAACATTCTCTAAAAATAGAATCCGTTCCCATGGATTGTTAGCATCCTAGGACCTGATTTGTCCAGTTCCCAACGGATGATACTGGGGAATGTCTTCCAATGCAGCTTGATCAACTACCGAGGGAAGAACTCGTCCAGCCTTCATGCCGTGGGTTAACTGGATTAATTCACGTCCTAGCATCTCGCCCTATGTGTTGGTGGTGTGAATCCCGAGTGGAGGGTGTTGATGATTGTAAGATGGTACAGAGGATTTATTCTCTGACCATCTCATTGACACTTCTTAACGGGGTGACATACACCATCTCCTCCTCCCATTTAATCCCATCTTTTAACGTAACAATTTTAAAAAAATTTTTTGCTCCCCCCAAAAAAAAAAATACGGCGAAAAAAATTTGCTATGTCGATTTATGAGTGAACAATCTAGTGATATATGACATGCTCAGCTACGCTACCGTGTACAATTACCTGTGGAGGAACTTGCTGAATTTACAACTGTCATCGCAAGGCTATATTGCTTGACATTTTGAGATTGTCTAATCCCCACACATGATCGCATAGCAATGATGTAGTTCATTGATGGAAGCCTCGACTTTGATGTACAATATATTGTTTGGATGACAAAATCTCAAAATTTATGCAACGCTCTGACAAAATCAATTAAAATCCAAATTGATCGAATGCCTACACAAGCAAACCGACAGATCGTACGAGTTACTGAAGTTGTCCATAAGGAAGAAGTAGAAAACCGAAGGCTTTAAAGAACGTTTTTCTGTACTGTACTGTACTGTACTTGCAAGAAGAAGATTTCCAGAGAATCTCAACGATTTGAATTCCACACATGTAGAAAATTCTGTTTGCTTGCCAACTAAATTACCCACTAATACAAGATTGTCTTTACACAAACAAATTTATTACCTGGATAAACGCAGGAAAACTCCATTCAGTTAGGCTTGACTGGTAAAGACTGATTGAAAAACAAATTCAAATTAACGCTTCAGAAAGTTTTCGTCAAACCGCTACGTAAATACGGGGCAAAACTCTGATGATACCGACTAAAGCAGCAAACCAAATGTGTGATTTTTTCCTCGATACTGGAGCCAGTGCCACAATTTTAAGCAGACAAATATGGAAATCAACGACCGCCAGTAACATTATTTTTAAGCAATGTGGCATGAAGGACAATTGTAACAGGTCAAAATTTTTGGAAATCAAGAATTCACAATACAAATGGGAAGGAAAAGAGTGCAGCATTCAGAGTCTGTAGCTGGTCTGGAGGATTGTGATCAAGAAGATATTAAGCATTCCTCCACAAGGAATAAGGATCACTGCCACCCAGCGTAATAATAAGTTAGCCCTCTGATAATAAATTCTATGTGAGAGTAGAGAATATTGTGGAAAGTGAAGTTATTCTATCGAGACAAAAAATGTTAAAAGTAATGAGCAGCGTTTTGATAAAATGGATTGAGAGCAAACCACAGAGTAAAAACATTTTTGATATATACCAAACTATTTCATTAAACTAATGGAAAGAGCCGTCGAAAACCTGAACAAAAATTAAAAAAGGTTTTTATCAAACAAATATTGGAATTGCAAGATGTATTTACAAAAGAGGCCGATGACATGGACAGAAGCTAAACACAAACACAAAACTTTATAGAAACGTCAGAAAGTCTTTTATCTTCACCTGTCGTACTAGTAAAGAGAAAAAATGGCAGCACTCGATTCTGCGTAGACTAACGGCGCTTGAACTATGTCATCAAAAATTGATGACTTGCTAGATGTGGTAGCTGGATCAACTGGTTTTCAAAGCTAGATTTGTAAAGCGGGCGTTTTCAAGTTGAAATGGAGGAGTCAGACAAAGAAAAAATAGCATTTATGCAGGACTTGGGTTGGGTCAGCAACCTTCAAAAGACTCATGCACACCATTCTCGGAGGTGTATCATGGTATTTATGTGTAGTTTATCTAGATTACTTTCTCAATCCTGATACAGGGTTACTGAAGATAACGTCAAATTTAAGTAGGATGATGATTACGAAGAAGCATTTACTGGACTGAAAGATATACTAACTTCATCTCCTATTTTGGTATTTCCGACTCCATGAAGAGAATTTATGCTCGATAAAGATGCAAGCAATATGGGCATTGTTGCAGTATGATCCGAAATAGTCGGGCTGGAAGAAGTTGGTATTGCGTACTTCAGCAAATCATTAGGCGAGCTCGAAAAAAATTATTCTACTACGAGGAAAGAATTGGTGGTCGTTATCATATCAATCGTGCATTTCCATGTGTACCTCTATGGGAAAAGGTTTATCGTCAGATTAGATCATGCTGCATTAAATTGGTTGAGGACTTTTAAGAACCTAAAAGGTCAGCTTTTAAGATGGCTAGAACGATTACAGCAGTACAATTTTTAAATAGAGCACCATTCCAGTCACATTCATGGCAATACTGATACCTTATCTAGATTTCGTTGTGCCACTTCAAATTTCTGGCAATGAAAAAAAGCAAACTACATGGAACACTACTTTTTCAATACTAAACGAGTAATACCAGACTTAGATGAACTATTATCGCTCGTGAAACAAGATGCAGAATGTCAGGAAAAAGGAAGCTACTAAGCTTACATTTTCTGAGCTAAGTTATTTTTGTGATTTACAAATATCTCCGTTTCCACGGTGGTCTATTATGTTGTCAATGGGAAGACCCAGATGGTAAGAAAGCAGAAGTACTACCAATAGTTTTCGGAAAATATGTATCATTCTCCTACAAAACGTCACGGCTCAGTATTTGCAGCTCTCTTTGGAATTGCAAAAACTACTGAGAGAGTTGTTCTGAAATATTTTTGAGTAAATCATTGCCAAGATATCAAGGACGAGTGTAGAAAATGTGATGTCTGCGCTTTACGAAAAATAAACTCGAGAAAAGCACTCTAGGAAAAACTTCAATAATATTTTAGTGGCGAGCCGTTCGAGAGAAGTGCAGTTGATATTTTTAACCCCTAAGAATTACCAACAGAGGAAACAAATATATTATGGTTGTAATAGCCTACTATACAAAGTAGAGTGCATTGTCATCTCAGATCAGATATAGCAGAAATGGTAGCCCGGCTGTGAGTGGATAACCTGATTAGTCGCTGCGGCACATCTCACCTAATAGTTACAGCAGAAAAATATTAACGTGTTGGAGACTACATGTCGTGTTTTATAAAACAAATAAATAGCTTTTAAAAATAAGCATTTACATTGAAGAAAGATGATCTCTGTTACGTTAAAGAAAGCAGCAGCCAAATTCTGTAACTGTGAAGCGGTGAAGTGATAAAAATTTCTTCGTTTCTTTTCATTAAAAAACTTATCACTTCACAATTACAGAATTTGGCTGCAGGTCTCTGGGACCAATGGGAGAATTTTAGATGGAAAATATCATGTCGGTTCATATTAAATGTCGTTTTTTCATAAAAGTTGTAATTATTAAAAGAAAGCATTTACACTAAATTAAAAGGTTTTGAGCTAAGTTTTCTAGAAGAATAATATGAACAGTTGGGTTGGAAAATATCAACTGGTGTCAGTTTTTATTATTTAAAAAAGCATTTACCTAAACGAAGAATTTGTTTTAGAAGTTTTCTGGAGTAGTGGAAAATTTTAGGTATTGGTAGATAAAAGGTCGTTTATTTTTGAAAAATTGAAATTGTTTAACTCAAAGTTTCATCATTTCACTAAATTTGGTCAATATATGATATTATGTTGTAATTTTTTGGCAACGTATGGATGTTTCGTGTTAGCTTTGAGATTAACTTCTAAACAGAGATATGATACCTGTGTTTTTACAAAGGGTTTGATGTTTAATGTACATCGTTGCCCAAAACTAAAAACAATGTCCTCATAAAACAATTTGTATTTTAACGAAAACTTTATAAAAACCCTTAACACAGACTGGAATTTTGATATCACAGAGCCTTGAGGTTTTGGCACCTCCGTATTATATATTTGAAGTGATGATGAAAAGCAAAAACATTGATGACACAATAGTAGATTGTATTACTAGTGCGAATGCGTTTTCCAAACAAGAGTTAGTCTCGTGGCAAATAACTCGCGTTTGGAAAACGCATTCCCACTAGTAATACAAACTATTTTTTGTAACAAGTACGTAAAATTTATAAATATTTATTTAATTGTTCATTTAATTTATTTAACAAAGTTATAAAAAAATTTAAGCTTTTTAAATAATTAAAGTGTGCCGTTTTCGTTGTAATAGTTGTAAATTATACTAGATCGAAAAAATAAACATAAGAATCCAACTAAAACCACACATAGTAATCCAACTAAGCTGTCAAAATTGTAAACTTTTAAATAAATAGTTTTTTTATTCGCCTGCATTTTTAACCATATATTTTGTTGTAATAGTTACGTCCAAAAAAGTAAAAAACATTTGTTTAAATTCTGTAAAAAATAGAAATGTTTATCAAAGCAACCTTTAAATTCAAAATCTCACAATCCAATTAAAATTATTGTTATTATTTTGTTGTCATAGTTATACAATTATTTTGAAAAGAGCAACAAATATTTTGTCAAAGGTCACTTGTTCAACATATTTTCATTTCAAAATTAATGCAAAATTATAACTTGATTTAGAATAAACATTTTTTTTTAAATATTTTGCTAGCGGCGAATAAAAAATAGTATATGACGCACGGACGTAGGCTATTTTGGACTTGATGTGGGTGCAAATCTCGGCTGGCGCCTCGATTTGCAAACTCCACATACGTCCAAAAGCTTTAGCTTTACGTCCTAACATCATAATGTACTATTTCTTGCAATTTCAAATGATGCAATGTGTTTAAGTTGTTTTTACTATATGGTAAGTTATTTAAATTATTATTTTGACATTTTAGAGCTATAAAAATATTACATATAGATAGATATATGGATAGATTTAATTACAAATCTCACATGCAGGCGGCGTTACGGTCCAGGCTTACAAAATATTTTGTGGTCATATGCGGAAAAGTAGTTTTTTCTTTTATTCTATTCTAGTACAAAATTGAATATTTTTTATGCATGTGTTACAAAAAGTAACTTTCGAAACTAAAAATTGTAATCCAATCAAATTTCATATCTGCCGTATAAAAAGTAGAATGTATTATTATTATTGAACATAAAATGACATAAAGATATATCAACATAACGCAGGTAATATCTATTCACGTAAACAAAACGGAAAATTATAATAATATATAAATAAATAAAAGTAAACAAACATTCCATAAAAATGAAAAACCACAAATCAAATAATCAAATATTGTACAATTTTTTTTTTGTTCAAGTTAAAAGTAAAACAAGCACAAAAATTACGAGGAAAAGTAGGAAAAAGAAAAACATCAAACAGAATAATAATAAAATCAACATTGGAAAATTCCAACAAAAACAACCAACCAGTTGATTTTTTTTCATACGTTGTTTGGTAGACTATTTATTTTTTTGGTTTTGCTTTTCTTTTGTTTACATTTTTCGTTTATTCTTATTTTGCTTTTGGGAAATTGTGGAAAAGAAGTAGAAAAGGAAAAATATCTAGAGTAAGAAATAACAGAAAATAAATTTTTTCTCCGATAGACAGCAAATATAAATTTTGCAGACTTATTTCAGTCAGCAAAGTGGCACTTTTCCTGCCTAGGCAGCAAAGCAAGTACTTTGCTGCCTAGGCAGCAAAATAATTAGACTTCATAGAAATAAACAGATATTGCGATTAAAAAAAAAATTTTTTTAATCGATTTTTTTTTCATTTTTAAAATTTTGCTTTATTTTTAAAGTAATAATTATTAAATTACATATCATTGTAATTAATCGGAGAAAAAATTATATGTTCAACTCGGCAGCAAGGTAGATTGACTGCCTTGGCTGAATTCCTAGCCTCGCTCGCTCGGCTATGAACTATCAGCCGCGGCAGTCAATCCACTACTTTGCTGCCTAGTTAAACAAATAACTATTGTATGAAATTTTCGATATAAATTTGATGTATTTGTTGTTGTTTTAATTTTTTATTTTTTCATGATTTATTCGATTTTGATTGAATATTTTTAGTGGAATTAGTTTATATTTACAACAATAACATATATTGATGCTACTTTACTAGATAAAGAAGGTTTAAGGATCGTTATGATATTGTACATAATATCCTTTCAATAAAAAAGTATTGAGTTGAACTTAACATTCAATTCAATCGCGATTAATCAAAATTTAGTTGATTGTTGCAAAGATTAACCTTATTAATACTTTGGTTGAAGTGAATAAAATAAGTATTTACTTAAAAGAATTACCTTTTAAGTATAAGGTAATACTTTTAAGTATAAGTATTTACTCATGTTTCTGTGAATAATAGAAACCTTTTACTTAAAAGTATAAACTGGAAAATTTTTAAGGTAATACTTATTAGTATTTACTTATGCTTAAGGTAATACTTCTAATAGTTTTATTTCATAATTGAAACTTTTTATCAAAAAACGGTCCACAATGAAAAGGTTGTTTGGCTTCTATAGATAAATTTAATTAAAGTTTGCATATTTTTTGTTATGCAATTCTTACACTCACTATAGTACTACGAAGACAGATTAATAACCGTGACATCTCGAGTGTGACTGTTTAAAGCAGCAACGCAAACGATTGCTACACATTTTTAAGAGCGGAATGTAAGAACTCCGCATTCGAGTTTCACACTAATGTTTTAGCCAAGCTAATAGTTTATTGTACAACAAGTGATTTTAATAAATCAAAGTATATATATTTGGGCGACCGTATGCAACTTTCTTGGAAAAACAATGTCAATAAAAACAAAAGAAACGATTTCATTTTATTGCCAAACAAAAAGTCAGTGTTAACTTTAGTTTTAAAACTTCACGCACTTATATATTTTTGCGGTGAAGTGATAAAAAAACTTATCACTTCACCGCTTCACAGTACCAGAATTTGGCTGCCGAAGTCTTAAAAGTCGAAAACTAATTTGCTTCACTATTTTCTTATACACAAGCCCACTGGTGGCTGAACTAGGTGTTGGACATACATGAATTTAGACTTTCTGAAAATATTGAACTTTATCCTTTCCGATAGCGTATTAAACTTTGTAGATCTTAAATTTTTAATGATGTAAATTAATAAATTTTTTTTTCACTTTTTCGACTTAGTAATCCTCTTGTGGCTAAACTAGGTGTTTGTCATTTACGAAGTCAAACTTTCTAAAACGGTTGAACGTTTCCCTTTTCGATGGTACATCAAATTTTTAAAATTTACAATTTTAATAACATAAATTTAAAATAATAAAGTTTTTATACACTTTTTCAACATGTAAACCCTCTGGTAGCCGAACTAGGTGTTGGTTATACATGAAATCAGACTTTCTGAAGAGGTTTAACCATCTCGTTTCCAACGGTATATCAAACTTTTTTTGAAAATAAGTGTAGGCCTTTTTTTACTCGATAGGTAAACAACCTTTTCAATCCACATAAAATCAGGTGAGTCGTTCTCTTGAAATTTGATTTTTAAGTAACCCTGAATTTGGATTTCCAGAAATCTTTCGGACCACCCTTTTCTAAAACTAAACACGTTAAATCTGTTCTAAAATCCACGTATTTTTTAGTCCATACTTCTTGTTTGCCAAATATGAAGTTTATAAAAAATGGTCGAGTTCAGTGTCTATCGCCCAGATCAAGAATTTCATCTATAACTAAAACTTTTTGACCTAAGATGCACATCTTCTTAAACTAATACGTTTCTATATAACAAAAACACGCTATCTTTAAATTTTAGTTTGTTTTAGGGTAAGGTTGGAACTTATATTGTGGAAGAAAAATTCAAAACATACTTGACCTACGACTTCAGCGCCATCTTTAAACGATTAATTTCTCAATATTTTTAACAGTGTAAACAAAAAGTTTACTATGTACTTTGTACTGTTTTCACAATATGCCCGTTAATTACCTTTCCGACGCACATAAAACCGTTGATATCTGGAGGGTCGATCACTTGCAATTTTATTTCAGTCACCCTTAGTTGAAAATTCCCGAAATCTTTCGGACCACTCTGTTCTAAAACTGAACACTTTTAAATTTTTCTAAAACAACGCTTATTTTTTATTTCACCTATACTACTTGTATGCCAAGTATGAAGTTGATCAAAAACGATACGGTTCAAAAATCGACTTCTTGGGTTATCCAGAACACGAATTTCATTAGCAGTAAAATTGTTTTTTCCTGGGTTGCCAACATTTACTACACAAATGGCGGCAATTTCAAATCATGTGTTAATTTTATAATATTAGGGAGATTCAATTTATATTTTTTGTTTCAAACAGGTTTAATAGTTGGCAATAGTAATTTGAACAGGTTCTTACATGAATAGGACTGATTAGAAAGGGCATAAAATAATTCACAAAAAGGGCCTTAGAATTTTGTTTTAAAAATTTTCACAAAATAGTGTTTTTTCTCAATCTCAAAAATATTCCTAAAGTTTGAATGTTTATAAACTAACGAAGTGTTAACTTTATGACAAAAATTTTATGTTCGTTCTATTAGAATTAGTCTTATTCCTATTAGATCATTTTATCAGGAGATACAGACGAAGCTGTCTAGTAATGCATTCTATTCCATGTTATTCTTATAGAAAAATAAAAATGACGATGAGTCACCAGTAAGTATTAATATTATGAGCCTCCTCCGGCCATACATTTTTTTTGTCCTACCAACCTATAGTTGGTTGAAAAAAATAATTATTCATCCTTGCAAATATACTCATGCAAATATACTTTTTTATTATTATTATAAACAACTAATCTAGGCTCATCTAGTAATTTACATAACACATTTGTTGGGGGATTGATCTTAAAAGGTTGAGGATTAAAATTGTCAGAAAAACCCAGAGGTAACGAATTCCAAAGACGCGAATCTCTGTTACAAACAATTACGGTTTAGCGTGACCTCTATTTTGACAAGTCTAGATTATTTTGCATTTCAAAAATGGTAATATCACTCAATTTGTGGACATATGTGCCAAACATATTTGATCAATTCTTTGCAATACTCTATATATATTGATTGATTTGTGTGTTTTTGAAAGTAATGACGATGATAATACAATTGAATAATTATCGGTCACAAATCTTGTTGCATGATTTATAAACTGAAAGAGGAGCGAAGTCGTTCAAGTGTTACGTAAGCAATCTTTCTATGATTTAGACCCCTCCTCCACTGTATAAGCAAAAATATGAAGAAAGTGAACTTCCCCTTTCCCACATTATAAGACCTTTTATTGAATTTTAAAGTTGAAATTTAAAAGACTCAATTATTTTTATAATTAAAGTATTAGTCTTTTAATAAAATTAAGAATCATTTATTATCCATATCCAAGGGTTCCATATCTAAGTTTTCTCATCATTAACAATTGTTAGCTCATCTTCACAATTCAGACCAACATTTGTTGAATCGGTTGGGTTATTAATGTCATCTTCCTTTAGCCATTCGGCGTCTTCGTTTCCGTCTGCTTCCATCTCTTATTATGCATATAAATTCTCGTGCACGTCTAGCAGCTTTACGCGTTAGGCGACCTTTTTCGCCTCTATACGTTCCTACTTTTTATGTTTATTTTTCAAATGATAATTTGAAGATTTTTGTGAGACATGGTAAAGAGGCATGGTAAACCACATTGATTACAAACTCAGTTTTCGAGTTGTGTCTTGATAGAGGGACAAATAAAATCATATGGAAATTGAGAAAATCCTTTACATTCAAAATCTATTTTAGTTGTTAAGCACTATTATGGTACTACCATAATAAAATAATAAAAATAGTTAAATTGATAAATCCTCAAAAATAATATAAAAACACTTCCGATAAATAGGAGTCTAATGACAGTTTAGAATTCAAGTTAAATAAATAGAGTGATGATGAAGTTTCAACTTCAAAATATCATCGCATTGGTGGCGAAGTAGATAGCGTGTCTTCCAAAGGATTTGAACTTACTCTGGCACTGATGAGGTTATGAGTTCGAATCCCAACTGAAACACGTAATAGAGAAACACAGAGTTTTTTTTCTGATTTCGTTCCACACTGAAAAAAAAAATTAAGTTCATGACAACCTCATCTCGAAGTTGGCAGTTCATTATTCGTGCAAAGAAAAATTATGTGCAAACAATTTCACTGTGATTGGGACAACTACGCGATAACATTTTCCTAACAACACAATGAGGTTTATTTAAAATATAAAGTGTTATATCCAATATAACAGTAGTTGAATAAAGATAATAACTATTTCCCTGAAAAAAATTTTCTTTGGCTTTATATCACGAATTTTTCATTTCAAAGCTTAAGTATTTGAGATTAATTGAACTATATTTTATTTTCACATAAATATTTCGTGTGATTGTCTCAACTTCATCGATTTATAATTGTAGAGTTGTTGAAGCATTTCGTAGTTTGATTCGCCATATGTGACCGCACGGTGAGGTTGAGACAATTGCATTTCGATTGGAAATAGGACATGTTTTTTCCAGTGCAACAATACCTTTGAATTGAAAAAATTCAAATTATTTCCTTAGTTACTTGAGTTTAATTGCTCACAAAAATCCCGCATAATAAAAATAGTATTATTAATTTAGATTATAAATATTATTTTAAAAATATTTTTATTGCTTCATAATTTTTTACCTTACGTAAGATCCCTTCCTCCTCGCTCCCTTTGTCAATAAAAACAAGAAAAAAAGTAAAGAACCGCCTCCCAATCCTGTCTACGTAATATTTGAACCCCCCCAGACCAAAAGATGGACCTTAATGAAGTATTAGCTTAATCGAATGACCGGTCTAAAATTTCCAGCTTGTCATAGACATTTGATGTTCCCCTCGCTCCCTTTGTCAATAAAAACAAGCAAAAAAAAAGAACCGCCTCCCCATTTCCCGCAGGAGGGATCGATTTTGATCGATTATGATCAATGTTGATCTACGGGTCTGACTACCCTGCGTACTCCAGTCCCTGCCATTGACATATGAGTTAGCGTCAGATATCACATACCACTGGCAATGGCAGGAGATGTCATTAGCCAAGATGATATCTTAGGGTGCTGGCGGACGAACTTTAAATAGTCAACGGCAGCACTTCCAGTCTTAGCTGGGCAGCGTTCCGTAGCGGTGCCGCTCATTAGCTCTTCCGAGGAATCGGACCAACACGTAGTTATGTGTGGGCTTTGTGCCTCGGTTGAGGTGGTGGGCGGTGCGTCTGGGGTGCGCTGCATCAGCTGGATATTGGCATTTAGTTTTGTTTTGTTTTCTGCAAATTTCTCACAATTTGTTTTTCACTTATTGTTTTGTTATTATTTCTTCATCTTATCATGAAATATTGGCATATGTCATATTTTGTTGTATGATAGGATTTTTTACTTAGTTATCCATTTTAAAATAAAACATAAAAAAATAAAATAAAACCCTTTTGATATATATATGGCAGTACGACCGAAAAAAAATAAGTCTGCAAGTGGTAAAGCAAATTTGCGCAATCCACCCGCCCATAAAGCGGCACGTCCACTGAATTTGCAGGGACAAAACATATATGAATCAATAAAAAATTTTAAAATACATGTTCAAAACATCTGCGGATTGAACGCTAACCATGACCACGTACAACATCATCTTGAGCACGACAAACCGAACATTCTATTCCTTACAGAAACACAAGTTTCTGAAAATTTTCTCTTTATAGAATCGCTTAATTCCAAATATAGGCTCGAATCAGCTTTCACACTCGTACACGCGCTTTCCAAATTTTGAACTACACTGTGACGGCTTCAATACAACGGTTTTAAAGATTTGTCTTCCAGAAATGACTTTTTTTACAATAGCTTTATACCGGTCCCCCAACAAACGTAGCCCAAACTTTTTTAATATACTGACAAAAATTGTGGACGAGATTAGAGCAAAGTCCCCTAATTTTAAAGTTATCGTTACCGGTGACTTCAACGTCCACAACAAATCATGGTTGGAATTCTCCAAATCGACCGACGATGTTGACAATAGTGGAAAACTGGCAGAAATTTTTGCCGCGTCTCAGGGCCTATTCCAAATTGTTAAAAGCCCAACTTTCACTCCCCGTAATGGCGGTGATAATAGTTTTCCTTTAGATCTCTATCTTACCACAATGCCAGATATTACGAGTGTCGATGTCGCGAAAGGTAGTATTGGAAATTCTGATCATTATTTAATCTCATCAGTTATCAAAACTGATTTACTTTAAACTACAGCTCCCAAACCCCGTAAAATATTTCACTACTCAAAAATGGATAAGAGTAGTCTTCAAAACTTTTTCCGTGGTTTCCCTTTCGAGCGTCATTGTTTTTACACTGACAATGTAAATGTTTCTGCTCAAAACTTTACAGAAACCATCCAATTTGCTATCAATAAATTTGTCCCTTTCTCCATAGTAAAACCCAAATAAAAATACTTGTATTCGAAAGCTGCCAAAACGGCACTTAGAAACAAACGTAGATCATATAATATTTGGATTCATAACAAAACTCCCACTAATTGATCCCAATATCTAAAGGCCAACAAAATATCTAACCAGATTATCTCAAACGAAAAGTCTGAAATTGACAGAGCGAAAGCCTCAAAACTTACGTCTATGTCTGTTTCTGACAAAAGTTTCTACAGTGCCATCAATTCTTTAAATTCTGGTACAAAATTTTCTATTCCCCCTATTATTGATGGTGATTTAATCGTCAATGATCCCGCAAGAAAAGCTAACTTGTTCGCTGAACGCTTTGCTCTGAACTCCACTGTTTTGGAAACTCCTAAAGAAATACCCCAAATCCAGTCTTCAGGAGTTAATATGAATGAACTTCACTTCAAACCCAAAATAGTCGCTAAACTTTTAAAGGGGTTAAACATCAACAAAGCCTCAGGAATGGACAATGTTCCACCCATTATTTTAAAAACCTTTTCCAAAGAACTTGCACCAACTTTAACTAAAATATTCTACCAATCCTACAAATCTGGTATATTTCCTTCGTGCTGGAAGTTGGCAAATGTCCAGCCCGTCCCCAAAAAGGGACCAGAATCCGATATCTCAAATTATAGGCCAATAGCTTTACTATCGGTCCTATCCAAAGTCTACGAGCATTATATTAATACACATATTTCAAAATTTCTGGAAGAAAATCATTTAATATCCGACAGCTAATACGGTTTTCGAAACAAAAGATCAACTACCGATCTATTAAACTATGTAGCGCATTGTTGGAACAGCATACTTGATAAAGGTGGTGAAACATACGTTATCGCTTTAGACACCTCCAAGGCATTCGATCGAGTCTGGCATGCCAACTTAATCAACAAGCTCGTTGCGTACGGTTTTCATCCCAATGTTGTGAAGCTGATTCAAAATTTTCTATCCAACGATACATTTCGGTAACCTTAGACGGATTTTCATCTGAGTCTAAGCTAATTAACGCTGGTGTACCCCAAGGCTCAGTATTGTCCCCAACCCTATTTTTGATTTATATCAACGAATTGTTGAAAATCACAAGCAAACCAATAAATAGTTTTGCAGATGATAGTACTCTGCACAAGTCGTTCGAGCCTCTTCCTTCAAAAGGTAAATGCACGAACAAATTAATCCCGCCCGGAGAGACGCTGCCATAAAAGTGAATTAAGACCTAAAAAAAGTCACCAATTGTAGTGACCAAAACCTGGTCAATTTCAACTCTACCAAAACACAGCTGTTGATTGTTTCCAGATTAAAGACCAAGTTCCCCAAAGATATTTTATTTAGTATGTGTGATGAACCAATAGGTGAATGTAAAAACATTCGTTTATTGGGTGTCACAGTTTCAAATGACCTACTCTGGAACGATCATGTAATGGCGATGGCAAAAAGCGCGTCTAAAAAACTCGGCCTCCTAAATAGATGCAAAAAAATTTTCACTCCATACCAATTGCTCCATGTTTATAAGTCCTATATTCGTTCCTGTCTGGAATACTGCTGTCAAGTTTGGAGTGCTGCTTCTGTTACCATCTTGGCCCTCTTGGACTCTGTTCAAAAGCGAGCTATACGAATTGTGGGTGATCGAACTTTGACATCAAAACTTGATTCCCTACAACATCGTCGCACTGTTGCTGACCTCGTTGTTTTTTACAAATATCGTCATCAGCAGTGCTCAGATGAAATCAGCGGCATCATGCCTCAAACTTATTCTTACCCCCGTTCCACTCGGCAATCGGCTGCCGCAACCGGTGAAACGGTAAAAATCCCGCGCTGTCATACTAGCAGATCGCAGAGAGACTTCTTTGTCCGAACTGCGTACAAATGGAATAGTTTGCGGGGACACTTAGTCTCAGGTGGCTTCAACCCACAGATGCTTAAAACAAGCGTTCATCACGACCTTAGAACGCCAGTTGTTGTGGGACCCAGGTCTAGACCTAGGTCTTAAAAGGCATTTATGTGTTGTTGTGACTCATATTCTAAACCCTATTACACAACACATTTTATTAAAAAAAAATCCTGCCTACGTAATATTTGAACCCCCCAGACCAAAAGATGGACCTTAATGAAGTATTAACTTAATCGAATGACCGGTCTAAAATTTCCAGCTTGTTTAATAGACATTTTTATAAATTAAAAAAATAATACCAAAATTTAAGCATCGTTATATGCTACCTTAAAAAAATCAAGCATTTACTTGAAAAGTAAAAGCATTTGCCGTTTTTATTCACATATTATTAAGTATTTACTAGAAAATTTATAAGTTTTTAATTAATTTACAAGCTTTTGCTTATTCTTTAAGTATTTACTTTTTATCAAGTAAATGCTTTAATTTTATTCACTTGATTATAATTAAATACTTGAAAAACAACAAGTTAAAGCACTTACTTATTTTTATTCACTTCACCCAAATGTCTAATTTTTGGAAAAACTTCCATACTTAAAACTTATTTTATTACTAGTGCGAACGCGTTTACCAAACAAGAGTTACAGGGAATTGCTAGCTTTGCAAAATTTTGAATGAGTTTTCTATAATAATCAAGGATACCTAAAAATAATTTAATTTGTTTTTGGGGTTATAGTCCCTGGGCCTTCACCTACATAATTTTGTGATTACCACATATTTTATACTTCGTGATGCGCCTGTCCTTGACGAGCCCGAAAACATTTGTTCTACGATTTTTTTCAAATCGGCCGCTTTTGCTTTCGGCAAGCTCCGAAAAATGCCGATTGCCCGGGATCTTGTAAATTGTTGTTTTTTTTAACTATGGGGGTTGAAAATTTGATTTAGAACACAAGGATAACCTTGTCCGACAAAAATTTGTCTGCTATTGTCTAGTCCGACAACCCAAACATCCAAAATGTCAGTTGTCGGACTCGACAATAGCAAACACATTTGGGTCGGACAAGCTTACCCTCGTATTCTAAATTAAATTTCCAACCTCCACAGTCAATAAAAATAAATGTGGCAGCAAATTTACAAGATCGCGGGCAATCGGCATTTTTCGGAGCTTGCCGAACGCAAAAGCGGCCGATTTGAGAAAAGTCATAGAACAAATGTTTTCAGGCTCGTCAAGGACAGGCGCATCACGAAGTATAAAATATGTGGTAATCACAAAATTATGTAGGTGAAGGCGCAGGGACTAGTAAGGGGAATGATGTTTTGAACTTATTTCATTTTAAGTTGATCTGGTTTAGTACCTAGGTTTGATAACGCACGCACTAAATACATTTGTCCCTTGAATAAAGCGGTACTTTGGAACCATCAAAACAACACAATAAATTCAAGCCGAATTTGTTGAATAACTCCAGTCCCCAGGTTCCAGGCGAGTGGACTCGGCAGGTCCATTATGTGAGTACCCTCCTCAAGAGATAAAAAAAATTCCGACCTGTAACCGACAACAACACGTAAGCCATATCTTTTTTCGTTATTCTATGGGCCTATTAGCTTTAATTTTAAATCCAAAGTTATCAATAGAAATATGTTTTTTGCACGAGTTGTATATACAGATCAATTCCGCTCCCTAATTTGCAGAAGTGGATTGCATCTTTTGCTACCTGGGCAGTAAAAAATAACAAACAATGACCACAATTATAGAACAGAAATATTTACAATAAATTCAAACAAGTTTGTTTAAAAACCGCCTACTAAGGAGATTATTCAAAATTATAATTTTAGTGTTCTTAAAATTATTAGATTTAACATAATGTCAATATCTTGTTACTTAACGCAAATACTAGATTAGGTTTAGTTTTTAATGAAATAATTAGAAAAAAATAGTATATATACACCTCGAGAGAGACCATGCCATATTCCTCAGTGATATGGATTCTGGCTGATATGCCATCATTCCAAGCTTATACAAGAATCTACTATTATCCACGACTACTAAAGAATGTATACATTCCATGCGTATATCTTTCATTGTAATTGTAGTCATTCCACAACTAGTGAATTTGATTAAATTCTTTACAGTTCTATAGAAATACATATAAAAATATAAAATAAACAATCTTGTTTGTTTTCGATGCTATCTTTGATGAATGTATTTCAATATGGCGATATAAACTTTTACAGGAAAAATGGAAATAAAACGAAATATGTTGAAATCGTGGATAAAATAGCATCTTGTTTTCGCTTAGAATGATAGTAATTCTTCACTCGGATTATTCCCTCTACTCGCTACGCTCGTTTCGGCCTTCATTCTAAGCTCATACAAGAATCTACTATTCTAATACGAATTTATATTAAAATAATTGCCGCGACACGGAATGCTAGTTATGAAAAAATGCTAAAATTTTTTTCTCAATTCCTATTTCACGATGTAAGGTAATAGAGTTACTGGAGAAAATGAAGAGAAAATTAACTAAATAAACTGAAGAAGAAGTATTATAGGAATCAAAATGTTTTGATTGTATAACAATGCAAGCAAAACGAAAGGAGAATATTAGCTGGAGTAAAGTCGAATTTAAGAAATCAATAACAAAGCAAAACGCCGGTAGGTGGATGCATCCATTTCGTGATAGGAGAAAATAGCGCTTGTAAATCGAGTGAATTACTGTTTGATTCACTTAAACCGAAGTTTATTTTGGAACTTGCATATTTCAATGGGATTCTACAGAACGTATGTCTATTTGAATTGAATTGAATAAACTTTCTAATTGAATTGAATAAACCAATTGGCTAAAATCAATTCACTTAGCAATGCACTCGAATGGAAAGCGGCTAGTGTTATATAAAAATACTATTAAAAGTCCGAATAATTTCAATAAATTAAATAATGTATATAAGATTTTTGGTGCATCAACAAAACTTTGGGTATTCAAGAAAATATTTAAAATGTTAAAAAATTGCCCAGCCCTACTCGGTGGAAATATCGCATTAAGAGTAGAAAAGCCGTGAAATACCAGGTTAAAAAAATTCATCTTGCGCGAGATGAATTTAAGAATATAGTATCTGCACAGGGTTCCAAAAGTTACAGCACGGCGCAGCATCATCTTCAATTAAAAAATAGGTGATTGAACTCCTTATATATATTTAAAATTGACTTTTGTTCTTCCTATCTATTGTTTTTGATTATATTTTTTTTGCTTGTAAAAAATTTTATAATCTTTTGTTGGCACAAATTGTATGTATAACTCATCACTGATGTCTATTGTTTCATTTGTTGGGTTAAGAATATTTAGAAAAATGTACCCACTATGTGAACTTACTAACGTATTAGATATAATCATTTCACTCTATTCACTGAAAGTAAAACCTCGCTCACTGCAATCGCTTTTGTGTCAACCGAATGTTTAATGTCATATAATTAACTCATATTCGGTTATCTTTTCTTCAAAACCAAATTTGAAGAAACAATAACCGAATTTGAGATTATTGTGAAAAAAAAACATTGTGGAATAACTATTTTTGATTTGTGGGTTTTGAAAGAAATGGAATTAGATTGTTTATGCAAACCAACGAAGACAAACTTTCATTCAAGTCCAGTCTATAAAGAACCGCGAGCACACAACATCTAAAACTAAAGTTATCAAAAAAAACTATTAAGGGAGAGTTTCACCATCCTCAGTTAAGTTAAAGTTAAGCTAAATTTAACATAACTGCCATTTAACTGAAAGAAATGGGTTTCACCAGTCTCAGTTAGCTAAATATTAAGTTCATTTTGAATCATTTAGTTATCTCTCGGTTAAAGTTAAGTTGCAGTCAACTAACCTAAACAAATGTTTTTAAAATAAGTTTAATTTGATTGTGTTGTAAATGATAAAGCATAAAACAGTAATAAAACTATAGTGACGTCCTAAGTTTTAAAAAGTTAACTTGTGTAATTAATTTGTATTTAAAATTAACTGAACTAAAATTGTTTTAAACATTTACAAATAAAAAATTTAAAACACCTTGTGCAGTAAAGCAAGAAAACTTTTCAAAAAGCTTTTTCACAAATTAAAGGAAAGGTCCTTCAAAATGTAGAGATTGTTGTACTATTGAAGGCTTTGAAAGGATCTTTTAGTAAGACGTACGTTAGAGACTGTAGTGCGACGTACGATAATTTTAATTTTCTCATTTTTCGGCCTCTTATTTCCACCCGGGACTGCAGAACTTCAAATTCTGCAACAACAAATAAACTTATTCAAAAAAATACACCGCTCTTTTATCACTATTTTCAGAGTTTCGAATTTGGGGAAGACCTCATGAGACAGCCGCTGCTAATTAGGAAAAACCAAACTGAATGAATCATGACAAAACGGGTTGTCATGCTCAGATTTATCAGCACCTTTGAACCCTGCAAGTTCCCAGATCCTGATACGATTTTTCCTATTATATGATAGAACCGTATTTTGACATAATAGAAATAGGCTTTCTAGGATTTTTCTGGCCCGCACAATTGTTGGTTATATACCAAAAGCCAGAAGAAACATGAGAGTCGTATTTATTCTAACAACAGGCATATTAGCTATTGCGATACGAGAAACTTCAAAGTGAGTTTTTCCTCCTACTTTTCAAAGTATTTGGAGACCCAATGATTGGAATATTAGAAGTGTATGTCTGTAAAAAAAACTCCGATAAGCAATGAGCAGTAAGCAATAAGCGCGCCTATCAAGTAGTAAATAATTATTTATTTATACGAAGGACAATATCACAATCCATGTATATGTGAAGTGAGAATATTATAGTAAATATGATGGTGAAGTACTTCTTAATTCAATAAAATGAAACGCTTAACATATACGAGTATGCTGATGATGTTAGTATTCTTTGAAAAGGAAACAAAATGGGCTATCTCTGTAGAGAAAATATAGAACGCCCTGACCATTGCCAACGGTAGGAGTCGAAAAAATGCTCTAACAATCAATATTTCTAAGTCACAGTTCTATTGACAAGTCGTTTAAACGTTGCAGAAAGGATTTTGATGACAAATTGGTGCTGACTTTGAAAATGGTCTACTGTACAAAATAGTTGTCAGACTCATTGTCAGCTGTGGGTTTCTGCACTGTTTTTGAGAAATTTTCGGTCAAAGGCTTGGAGGCTTTTAAGGCTAAACAGCTGTTCGACTCCTCTGAAATACGAGTAGGCTGTAGAAAAAATGATCAAGTGCTTGAGAGAGATCTGGAAGAAAACCTAACAGATTTTTCCCTGCCTAATGATGACTCACATCTATACAAATTAATTTCTCATTAAAAATGAGACAAGGGCTGCGGTTCTACTTGAGAAATAAAAACATTTTTAGTCTCCAGGTATTCCGCATAAATGTAGCATCAAAGCAAGAGACAGAGCCTAAGTGGTCTAGAAAAGTCATTAATATTTTTATATACGCAAAAATCTCTGGGAAACTACAAGTTTTAAGCCAAAAATATAAGCAATTGGTAAATAGCAAGGCAGGATAAGATTGGCAGACGAACAGGTTCTTTTTCGATGCATCAACCAAATGGAAGAACATAAAAACCACCACCACATTTCTATTAAGTTTGCCCCTTATAGACTGTAGATTTATAGTGGAATCATAAATACTAAAAAGGCGTGTCTTAATCTACAATTTTGATTATTTTAAGCCAAATTCTTAAAATTTCACAATCATTTTTATCTTGCTTAACTTTGGTGTTAAAATATCTAACTATTTCGGCCAATCAATGATATAAACGGCTTACTTGATCTTGTATTATTTTAGTCAAAAAAATCATTACAAGAACTTTCCAAACTAAGTTTCAACAAAATTGAATAACAATATTAGAAGTTATTCATGCGTTTCCCTTAACACTTTCCAATGTTAAAATAATTGAAAAAATAAATTTTCAATATTTTGAGTTACCATTGGTGGTCAGTGGCGGATTATGCCTATAAGGGGCCCGAGGCGGAACAAAATTTTGGGGCCTAAGATTTTACCAAAAATTTTGCAAATGAGTTTGATTAAGACTATTTCTTAAATAATTTTTTATTCGCTTCAGAGCGGAGAAAGATCGTTCTCCACTTGCGTTGCATATCGGCAATGTAAGAAATATTTTTAAAATAGTTTCCACATTGGGAAATGAATATTGCAGGCCATCAATGATTACCTTGCACATCTTAAATGGACAAGTGATGTTCTCTTCTTTTATATATTTTAAAAAATGATGTACTTCGTCTTTAAAATATTGTACTTCTATATCCCTCGCATATGTATTTGACAATTCTAAAATACACTTGTCAACTTCATCACTGGATATATTTTGATCAAAAAATAATTTAAAATTATTTAAAACAGTTTCATATATGGACGTTCTGGTAGACATTTCAGTGGCAAGTCTATCACAGATCATATTGTGAGTATTTATAATAAACAATTCTCGTCCTACTAGCTGTGTATCATTTGCAGATGATTCATCATACATAATTTTGCGTTTTCTTTTTCATCCTTCTTTGTAGCTAATATTGTCTGTTAATAAGTTTGCTTGCTTTTCTATGCTCTCAAAATCATTCCGAACATCCCTTATAAATTGTGACAAAGAATTAAACAGTTTTACTCCTTGTAATAAGTTCGTTTGAATATTTCGAAATGATTTTCTAGTACTATTGATTCTTTGCAATAATATATCCCATAGAACGGTTAATAAGGCAATTCATATTCATCGAAAGAGCTAGCTAATTTTTTAACCTCAACTTTAGTAATCGGTTTTTCGTCTTCATTTTCGCTAATTTGGATATGAACGCTTTTAATATTTTTGTAATTAAACCGCAAGGCGGATACTGCATCAGCTCTTGCAGACCATCTTGTCACTTGTGTCACTTAATTTTTTAATATGTTTGGAATTAGGATCGGAAAAATTATCAATAAGCAACTTCCGTCTGTGAGTAGATGAAGAAAAGAATACATATATATTTTGGATAAAGTTAAAATAATACACCGCAGTAGCTTAGGCATCTGCAGCATAATTTCCAATTAAATTAAGCGTATGACTTGTACAAGGAATAAAAATGGTGGTTTCACTTAGAGTTTTAATTCTGGCTTGTAAACCATTATATTTTCCGGCCATATATGTTTGACCGTGACAATTTTTAATATCCAAAGACAAATTGTTTAAAGTTTTCAAAATAAGTTGTGCTAGATATTCTGAATTGTGATTTTCAATTTGTAAAAATCCAAAAATCGTTCTCTCGCATCGCCCACTTTATCAATGTACCTTAATATAAAACTTAGTTGGTCAGTGTGGTTCACGTCTGGCGTAGAATTAACAATAATTGAATAATATAAAGAGTCCTGAATTTCTTGAATTAGGTGTTCTTTTACTTCAGTTTCCATTAAATTTATAAATTCATCGCATGTGGTATGTGATAAATAAATTACATTACCTTTTCCTGGATGGCTGTACCACTCCAAATGATTTTTAAGAAAATCATCAAATTGGGATAGGTACTCAATGCATGTCATAAAATTTCCTTTTCTGTTCGAATCAATATCTTCTCGATGACCACGAAATGCTAAACCCAAAGTAGCTAATAGCTTTACTGTAGCTGCAACTCTTTTTAAAACTTCCCGCCAGCATTTTTGTTGTACTTCAATTTCACGAGCTATTTGAGTATCAATACGTCCAGTTGCAAACAATATTTTTTTCAAATTTTTCAAACAAATTTTTTAGACAATCTTTTTTCCAATCAACGTTGATAAAACGAAATATACAACTAAAGCTAAAACACCTATACTATATCAATCATATCATATGGAAACCCTTTTCAAACGTTAATCCAAATGATGAATTGAGCATGTATTGTATAAAAATACATGGATTTTAAGCATACAATAAAAGATTTCAATTCTACACGTTAAAAAGTTTTCATTTATTTAGTTATATATGAAATTAATATAAAATATGTACAATTATATGCTTAAAATTGAGGTTTTCAGTTTAATGCTTTCAATAAATTGTAGGTCTTAAAAGAAATCCAAAATCATTGATGAAAACATAAAACTCAAATATGCTTCAAATATCCAAAAAATACTTATCTGGATTTTGTTTTTATCAAAAATTTTGCGATTGATATAATAACAGCCCATTGCAAATAAAGTTTTAGTATTAATATTCATTCGTAACAGTGGAACTTTTCAAAACAAAATGTTTTTTTACTATACAAATTGGAAAACGAATTTGTACATTAAAAAATTATAAAACTATCAAATTAGAATTATTAAAATAAATACATACATGAAAAAAAGTAATACAAATTGACAACCTAACACTTCTACATGTGGGATAATATTAAAAAAATCTTTAGGTTTAAAAACTTTCGTTGAATGAACGCAGTCATCTGATATTTGAATACCTATAAAATATCATTACTATTCGTAGCGAGGGGGCCCCTGTGCATGTGGGGCCCGAGGCGGCCGCCTCTTCCGCCTCTATGGTAATCCGCCACTGTTGGTGGTCTAAGGAATTTATCAATCCGGTGATTGATTCTTCTAGTAAAATTTTGATGAACTTCTTTATAAAACAATAGCAAATTAAAATTGTTTATATTTATGCTTTCGTTTGAATCTCAAATAAATTAAAAACTTTGTACCAGGGAGGAATGGTACGAATAATTTTCGATGACAAATAAAACAAAACAAATTTCATTGAAGTGATAAAGTCAATAAACTTTAACAAACTCATTTATATTCGACTCTTCAAAATGAGTCTCCCTCAGTAAATTTTCTTTTCAATAAAATTTTTCCGTTAACCCTTCCTGTTCAAATCAAAATACTAGATCCCTTATTCTTCTATACTTATTCATAAGATATTTTTTTTTACTTTTAGTTATGTAGTCTTTTGTTTTAGGTGACCAAAACTACTTTAACATAAATAAAAATGATGGAGAAGAACAAGATGTTTTTGAACCTTAAACATTAGAAGATTGATGTAAGTTACGCATTAATAGAAAAATCAATTAAATGTTTGGTAAAAGAGTTTGATGTATTGATTCCTGATGCTGACGATAAGATATTAATTTTTTCTAATTTGAGGTCAATTAATTGGGGGAAGCATATCCCGTGAGAGTGAAAATATTCAATCATGAGGATATCATTTAATTTTAAGCTCAAGTGATAACAAACTTGTTGAAGTGATAACAAGCCTCGTTCGTGCAAATATTTTCATTAGCCCCTTAGTCTTTTTTCACTTTATAGTATAAAAATTGAATTTCTAATTGATAAGAAACCAAACGTTAAAATATAGATTTTTCTTAATAATTTGCAGTTAAATCTTGCAGCACTTTTTTTTACAAAACTCTATAAGATTTCTCAGTTAAAACCAGATACTGAGTGCTTTTTTGCCATGCGCAGTCTATAAGAAGGGGAAGATTTATAAATAAGAGAACTATATGCTCTTGGCAATCATAATTTGTTTGAACTCTCATATATAAATAAGTTGTTTTCCGAGTGTCGTTTATCAAAAAAAGTTAACTGTTTAAGATGAGTATAGAATGTAAAGATATATCTAGATGCAAAATATAAAAGATTGATGCGACAAGAAGATATCTTGATTTAATTAAATATAATTTGATTTGTTATATTAAATTTTGTTTCAGTTGTATATGGAAACAATCCAATCATCGATGATAAACAAATTGTTATTGATAAAGAATTATTTCTTCTGTCATTTTATTTCTTAATTTATTCTACTGGAAGGGGAGTTTTGTAAAACGTAATCGTAAGGGATTATGTAAAACAGTTCATTTGAATCACCTTTGGTACAGAGGAGGTTTTTAATTCCAGACATATGTTTTCATGAAACTTGATGCCATGTTTTATTAATGCAGTGAGCTCGATTTAAAGTCTTCAATCAGTAAAAGTTTTAATAAAATTTTATTAATTGCTAAAAAACTTAACTGTAATAAATTAAGATTGGTGTAAGCAGGGACAATTTTATTTGAATGAATCTGCTTGACAACGTGTATCTTGTACACGTCTGACATTTTTACATTTTTGACATTTTTACGGCTGCACTCCCACCATACCATACCTTTACTTTTCTAGATCTATTTGATTTCTTTTTCAAATACCCGGGTTATTTCAGAAATTAAATACTCGACTGCTCCAGTACTTGCAAAGTCGAGTAATTTGGATACCCTTCTATTAGGGATATTATAATAATTTCTGTGGAAATGATAAATCGCCATTTTATAACGTCCCGCCATATTGGATTAAAAATGGTGGTATTTAAGTAGACGTACGTTGTCACGCAAACCAAACGTGTGTATCATATACTATGTTTCCATGACCGAGTTAACCGGGATTATCTCGGATTATCTCGTCATGGAAACGGAGTTTTCGTTAAATTTCTTAACTCACCTTAACTCAACGAAAGTAGCGCGATTAGAGAAGGTTAACAAAAAACAAACACAAAACAAAAAGTAAAAATGGCGTCGCGAATGTTTTGGAGTGAAGAGGAAAATAAAATTTTAATTGAAATTATCCAAGAAAAAAAGTAGTAAATTAATAATCAAAAACATTAGTAAAATGTCCAATTTTTCCGTCGTAACCAAATCACTTTTTGTATTTTTCATTTAATGTCATCACTTAATGTATTTAAATACACAATTTTTCTAACTCCAAGAATTTTTATAATATCATGGAAACGATACGGATTAGCGCCGCCATGTTTTTAACTCAACGAAACTCTTAATTCGAGTTAACTCTGTCATGGAAACGTAGTAATATTTCAGACCAATAATTTTAGTGGAAGTGAGTAAAATACTGATTGCAAAATTCAAGGACATATACATACAAGTGAAATTAAATAAAAGCTTTTAATTTAAAAATGACTGGTTTATGAAATGAAGCGTGGTCATCTGAGTAAAAATATATAAAAAAAAGATTATTTAACGAAGACAATTAATTTATACCGATTGTACTCCATCTGCTCTTGTTTATTATTGAAAATGAAATAGAAGATTTGAATATTTTTAAATTTAAACAATAATTCTCTACAAGTACAAACGATTACTTAACTTTCTTCTTATACAAGTGAAAAATTATTAAAAGAAATCTTGTTCCTCTAGTCGACGTCAGGTAGCAACACTAAAGCGATAAATATTTTATTTATTTATTCGAAAAATAACCCAAAGTAGTCCGTCCTTTAAGTTGATGGTAACGTTGAGTTAAGTTAAGTTACGTTAAGTTGTTCTAGTTTTCTGTAAATCGATATCGCAATAATAATTAATTATCAAAAATTTATTGTGTCAAAAAATTCAATAAATTTAATAACTAATATTATTTAAATTTCTTTAAGAGACAATTTTTATGTTAAGTTTTAATAAATATTGCTGAAATTGATCGTCATTTGCAAACGAAGCTATTCCACAACGCGCATCAAATCCAATACTAATATAATATGCAAAATATGGAGCGGCCGAAAATTCAAGCTCAGAGATATCAAGACTTCGGTCTGGGTTAACGATTTTGGTATAGTTTTCGCCAAAAAACTTTTATGAGGACATGGTTTTTAATTTTGGCCACCCATGTATATTAAACATAAAACTCTTTGTTAAAGTACCTGTATTTTTTATCTCTGTTTAGAAATTTATTGCGTAACTAACACGAAACATCAATACGTTGCCGGAAAATTATAACAGATCATAAATTAACATAATTTAGTAAAAAGATGATACACTCAGCAAACTACTCGAAAACCTCTCCATTTAGCGTTCCGAGAAAATATTACCAAATCACAAATTCATATTTCTTTCAAAATTCCAAAACTATTGTAAAAATTAAATAAAATCAAACTTTTTTCAAAATTTTAAAAAAACTCCAAAAATTATTACAAAATCAAAGATGAAAGCTGTTTTCAAAATTCTAAAACTATTTCAAAATTATAACAAAATCAAAAATTGAAACGTTTCTTAAAATTCCAAAAATTAGAATAAAATCAAATATTTAAACTTTTCGAAATTCCAATAATATTCCAAAAATTCTTAAAAATTCAAACTTTTTCCAAAATTCTAAAAATATTGCAAAAATTATAACAAAATTAAAACGTTTTCCAAAATTCTAAATATATTGCAAAAATTATTACAAAATCAAATATATAAACTTTTTTCAAAATTCCAAAAAATATTTCAAAAACTATAACCAATTGAAAAATTTCCATGTCCAATTTCATGTTCAATTGCATTTACGTCATAAAAACAGCTAATTTTTTTCCAAAAAATTGGCTAAAAACTAAATGAAATCATTTTTGACACACTTGACATTACCTTTTTGATAAAATTATAATGCCATAATTCTCTATAATAATAATAAAATTTCATGTCATACAAATAATTAATTTTATTTTTTTCCAAAAAATAGGTAAAAAAATAAATAAAACTCTTTCTTTTGACACACTTAACAACATTTAAACTTCTTCAACTTCAACTTCTAATGCAATAATCTAGTTTTTGATCTCACATACCAATCCGTACCATCAAGATTTCTCCAAATTCAATGTTCCTACTCGTAATCACTTAAAATGAACGTTTTTTAAGCCAAAAATATGAAAATTTGCTATTTTTGACAGACTTAATGATTTTTTGACACACTTCCGGTACAGTTATCGAACACAGCGTCCTTTCGGACCTGTCCCTCGAGCATACCTTTTTTTTAGAAAAAAAATTTGTTAAATCCCTCAAGCGGTTTTCTAGATTATGTAGGTAATGACGGACGGCCGGACTTCCACGGACTTCCGGACGGCCGGGTCAAACTTAGGTGTTTTAGACCGAAGTTGTATAATTTAGAAAAAAGTTCTACTCCTAAACAAATTTGAGTAGCTTTTTAATGAAGGAGCATTTATTTCTTTTTTATTTTTCATCTTTGAATATTTTAGTATCAATTTATTATTCGATCTCTGTCAAAATCATACATAACAAATAGACGACGTTTTATGTAACTTTTGTGAGCTATGTGATCTCCATTTCAATGTTTTACTAAACCAATACCGACTCTAGTCAAAAATTCATAAATTTTGTTTTAGTTTTGAATCTCTTCAGAACTATCTGTTAGAAATATGTAGTGAGAGCACCTTGAAAATAAAATTTGAGACATACGACGCTGTTTAAAATTGATGTCAAAGTACAAATGAAATAAAAGCAATGATTCTGTATATAGAACTCCTGAAAAATTAGCATACTATTAGCCAGAAGCAGGAAAACGCTGCAAATATTAATAAAAAGAAAAAAATGCATTTTGTATACAAATATTAGCAAAAAAACTATTTTGTTGAATTGAAATATGATGATGATTAGAGTTCTATAAACCAAGGGTGTAACTCATACAACAAATGTTCTTAATCAATTCATTTTTTGTTCCATAAAATAGGGTTCCGCAGCCCAAGTATACAATCAATTTAATGGGAAATTTTAATATTTTTAAGATATCTAATCAACAATTTTTTTTCTAATAATTTTCAGTTCATTTCCCAATTGTATAATAAATTGCGTATATGTTGTAAGTATTTGTCAAATAACTATTATATTTTGAATACAATACATCATACAGAGTGAAGTTCACGATAATGAAAATGGTATAAATATAAGTTAAAAATAACAAGATGTCGAACTAGGGTAATTTTAATGACTAACATATATATTCACAACGTAATTTTTATTAGGGAGATGAAGTTATAAATTTTCACGCTCACTTATGATGGAGGTCAGTTATACTTCGTATATTCGTAAATCGATAGAAGGGAAAAGTTTGGAATTTGTTGTGTGTATGAAAAATATTTATTTTTTATTTGAAATATTTTTTCTTAAAAATTTAACTTTTTGGATGTCAACATGTTTTGGAACGGACTGATGTGTCATATAATCTAACGCTTGTATATTTTAGGATAATAACCGGAAACAATGGGTGTTCAGCACACTTGATTGTGATAGTTGTCTATTATTACTATTGACAAATCTGCTAATTGACTAAAAAATTAATTTATAAAAAATCAACAAAAACATTTTCACTTACTTGTAAAGTTATATAGAACATAATAAGTTTATTTGGATTAAATTTTCAATATGTAAAAATTTGGTTTTTATATGATTGTTTTTTGGCTTCTTATTAGTATAAAATGTGGTATACTTCATTGTAGGTCATTTAAATACCAAACAATCAAAATGCCAAACAATAGGCGTTGAAATTGAAAATTTATTAAATTGTTTGAAATTAATGGTACAAGAAAATGAAATAGAATTCATTGTTTTTTCTTCTATTCATTTAACTTTTTTAACAACGAATATTAAATTATTAAATTTTAATTAATACATATTACTCTGTCAGAAGGATAAAACGTAGTATTAGATTATTCGTGTTTAATGAGTTTTATTCTCTCGCAATATGCTATGCTCGCTCGTGCCAAGCTCGCATTGTAAACTTGCGCTCGAAAGATAAAATATATCATTAAACACCAAGCCAATAAATTATTATTATTACTTAGGTCTGAAAGACCGAAGTATTACATTCATGAGCTCAAAGTGAAATTCTTACCCCCACTTTTTTGGCATTTTTCGACGTTTTAGGACCTCCTGATTCTAAAAAAAAAAAATTTATGTCTGTTTGTCGGTCGGCCGGCTGACCTGCGCTGGGAAAAACCGATGGAGGGATTTCAAAATTTTTTTTTCTAAAAATAGGAATACTTAAGGGACAGGTCTGAAAGGATGCTGTGTTCGATAATTGTACCGGAAGTGTGTCAAAAAATCATTATGCGTGTCAAAAATAGCAAATATTCATATTTTTGGCCTAAAAAAACGTTCGTTTTAAGTGATTACGAATAGGAACATTGAATTTGGAGAAATCTTGATGGTATTGATTGATATGTTAGATCAAAAACTAGATTATTGCATTATAAGTTTGTCAAAAAAATGTTGTCAAGTGTGTCAAAAGAAAGATTTTTATTTATTTTTTTACCCAATTTTTTGGAAAAAAATAAAATTGTTTGTTTGAAATGAAATTGTATTATTATTATTGAGAATTATGGCATTATAAGTTTGTCAAAAAAATGTTGTCAAGTGTGTCAAAAGAAAGGTTTTTATTTATTTTTTACCCAATTTTTTAAGAAAAAAATAAAATTAATAGTTCGTATGACATGAACATTTATTATTATTATAGAGAATTATGGCATTACAAGTTTGTCAAAAAAATAATGTCAAGTGTGTCAAAAAATGATTTCATTTGTTTTTTTAGCCAATATTTTGTAAAAAGAATGTAGCTGTTTTTACGACGTAAATGTAATTGAAAATGAAATTGGACATGGAACTTTTGAATTTGTTATAGTTTTTGAAATATTTTTGGAATTTTGAAAAAAATTTGTACATTTGATTTTGTAATAATTTTTGCAATATTTTTAGAATTTTGGAAAAAGTTTTACTTTTTGATTTTGTAAGAATTTTATGAATATTTTTAGAATTTTGAAAAATTTTTATTTTTGGTTTTATTATAATTTTTGGAATTTTGAAAAAAGCTTTCATCTTTGATTTGTAATAATTTTTGCAATATTTTTAGAATTTTGGAAAAGTTTAAATTTTTATTTTTTCTTTAAAAAAGAGCTTCTGTCCTTATCCACCTGTTTATTTTAATGTTTTATTTTAGTCTCTTTTTTCCAGAGTTCCGGATTCTAGGTCAATTTTTAAGAATTTTTGGAATATTATGGGAATTTAGAAAAAGTTTAAATATTTGATTTTATTCTAATTTTTGGAATATTTTTGGAATTTTGAAAAAAGTTTGATTTTATTTAATTTAACAATATTTTTGGAATTTTAATTATAATTTTCCGGCAACGTATTGATGTTTCGTGTTAGTTTTGTAATAAATTTCTAAACAGAGATAAAAACATACTTGTACTTTAACAAAGAGTTATGTTTGATACACATCGCTGCCCAAAACTAAAAACCATGTCCTCATAAAAGTCCAATCCATTGAAATTTGTAGCCCATCTATGGAATAACGGGCATGCCAATTTGATAAGCAAGTTTGTAGCGTACGGTTTTCTTCCCGCAGTGGTGAAGTTGATTCAAAATTTTCTGTCTATCCGATAAATTTCAGTATCTACAGTATCTCAATATCAATAACTAGTCATTTAAAAGTCCTCTATTCTTCCTTGTATGGAATATTGTTGTCAAGTTTGGGGCGCTGTATCTATTTTCATTCATATCTCTTTTGGATTCTGTTCAAATCGTGCGATACGAATTGTTGGTGATCGAAATTTAATATTAAATCTTGATTCCCAACAACATTATCACACTGTTGCTGATCTTGTTTTTTTTATAAATATCGTCACAAGTAGTGCTTGCACGAAATCAGACCCATAATGCCTCAAACGTTTTCTTTTTCACGTTTTACTGGTCAATTGGTTTGTGCAAACAGTCAAACTGTTGAAAATCGCTCACTGCCGTAGTAAGAAAATGCAAAGGGATGTCTTTGTGCTTACGTCATACAAATGGAATGCTTTGCCCGAATCAATAGTCCCGAGTGCCTTCAATTCCCAAAGATTAAAAAAAACATCCACCAAAACCTCAGAACGCATGTTGTTGTGTTACCTAGGTCTTAAAAGTTATATATGTGTTGCTGTGACACATACTGTAATACCTACACAACACCTTTTACTTAAAAACAGGAAGTTTTTGGAACCGTTGATATAAGGGAATGAAATCTTAACAGGGTCCACAAGGGAAGGAGAAGAGGAGGGGCTATAAGATGAAGAAATGGACTGGAATTTCTTCCAAATTTCAATGATAT
The DNA here is from genome assembly GCA_963693315.1 of Diogma glabrata. Lineage (NCBI taxonomy): Eukaryota > Metazoa > Arthropoda > Insecta > Diptera > Cylindrotomidae > Diogma > Diogma glabrata. The sequence continues at coordinate 76,045,319 of OY856186.1, read as the reverse complement.
TGTCATGTGGAAAGTTATTATTTTTGAGAATTTAGGAGATCTTATGGATGTTTTGTAAAGGAATAGCCTATAATACACTTTTTATTGAAGTGGTGTCTAGATAAAAAGTTCAAGAGGCGGTTGGAGGTGATAAATTTATGGCCCCGCTATACGGTGGAGATGGTTGTGAATGATGACAATGTCTAAAAAGCTGATTTCGTCATTATTTTCCACTTCCTGAAAGAATGAGATATGAAGATAAGGGAGGTTAGTGTCAACATTATCCGACTATATACAGTAAATGATGTCATCAACATATTTTTTTGAAGAAAAACGGAGAGTATAAGGACCTGGTCTAAAGGTCCGTTCAGTACATCTTTAAGAACTAGGTCTACAAGAGGGTGGGAGACATGGTTTAGTTCATGGCAGCTCCCTTTTTGTACACAAATGTGATCGTGGAAGGTGCCATAAGATGTTTTGACAGTGCAGAAAAGGATCGTCTTTTCAAAAAACAAATGTGGAATGGTAGCTTAGATGTGATCCCATCGGTAACATATAGGCTGGAAACATTGGTGAACAAGGAAAGGAGCCGAAGCTGTTCATCGTAGATGGAATGACGTTTGGACGTTGATGTGGTTGGAATGGAGGAGGAAATTCATAAGGGTATTGCTTGTTCTGATGGCCGAAGCGGAGGGCTATTGACTATGAAGTGTGTAGAAGTATCTAAAAGAAGTAAATTAATTTTTACTTTGTAGTATGGAGACATCATAATAACACAAATTTTTCTTTTATCGGCTAAGAGAATGATTAGTTCCGGATGGGAGAAAGGGAAACGAGGTGAAGAGTGTAGAGTTTGGATCAGAATAGAGTCGGTGTGGTTTGACATACCGCCTTTAGAAGAACGGAGTTTGTGTTAGAAGGAGCTAGGCAGATCTTCAATGATGCCAGTGTTTTCTTCAGTGTTGACAAGATTCTAAGCAAAGCTGTTAATGAGACAGGATGTTGATTTTAAGAGGTACAAATTTGGGATCGAAACTAAAAAGGATTTGGGTTCCTGTTGAGATGGTCAGTTTGACGAAGTGGGATGGATCAAAGTGAATATTAGATGGTCATGTTGAAACAATGTAAATAGTAGACTAAAACTACTTTTGCCGTCAAAACAAGAGTACAAAACAAATATTGTAATTATACTATAATAAATAACATAATGTTAACAAAAACCATGTGTGATACGAAATATATCCTACTAAACGCTTATATAAGATCTCCAAAATTCTCAACAATAATAACGTTTTGCCCTACATCGTCAAAAGAACCTGAATAAACACTTCGTGTTATACACCCCATAACCCCTTCTCCTCCCCTTGCCGATCCTGTTTACATTCCATTCCCTTATATCACAGTTTCACACACATCCTCATGATTTTTTTCCAAAATAACTTTCCTGAAGTTTGTCTGGTTTGTTTGACATCGCTAAATTTCCTTATATTTTTCAAGTTCAAAGACCAAAGCTCAATCTAAGATCTGGTATCTACTAAACTGTGCTGATTGCGATGGCGTTTACGTTGGCCAAAATAAAAAACAATTCAAAAGCAGAATACATAAGCATATTTCTGTTTTTAAATGCCCCGATCCTCTAACATTTTTTTGAGCATTTCAAAACCACGGGACACTTTGACTTCCATACATCCCAAAACCTTATCCTTGCAATCCCACTTTCACCGCCGCACTTTTCTAGAATCGGGCTACATAGCTATTTCAAAACCTAAATCCATCAATTTACTGGCCGTCCTCATATACTCTAATTCCAAATATACCTGTTTGTTAAATTGTTTGCCACTGTTCTCCTCTTTGTCCGGTTGTTCCTTTCCAAAACCGCATATTCTTTCTCGTTCGCTCAAGGCTCGTTTTTTGTGTTTTAATTTATTATTTTTTTAGATTTTATGGTTTTTAGTTCTGCAATTTTACTTTACTAGCACTAAGCTAAGGTTTTTATAGTAAAGTGTTTTAACCCGTTTTCTAAACCAGTTTTTAGGGTTCCGTTTCTTATATCCCACTATTTCGAGTATCTCGAAAACTATAAATCCTATGAAGTTGAAATATGGAATGCGTGTACACACAAGATGAGGGGTTGAGAAATAAACCAAATGGTTTTCGTTTGTTTTACAGGACTACGATGTGACGTCTTTGAGAAATTTTATTTTTTTATCGAGTCAAGTAGGAGGAAAGGGCTTCACTTCAGTATTTCTAAAAAAAGGATTTTGGAATTTTACACCATCCCACTTTTTGTGTAATTTTAAATAATGGCGTTTTCTGTATGTTTTTTTTCCTTGGTTAGCTCCGAACCTAATTAATCGAAAATCTTAAAAAGCATTTTGAATGATAGGAAAATTGGTAATTTTTTAATTGGTAAATACTAATAACTTATTTATTAAGGGGGTGGAAATTCGTAGAAAAAAAAATACAATTTAAAACCCGGTCAAGTGTGGCGTCAAAATTAAGAAACATTTCAATTTTTTTAGAGTTTTGCGATGCAAAGTTTTTGAATTATTGTCAAAAAAGCCCTATTTTTGTATTAACACCTGCCACCGCCAAAATTTCGTCGTTGATTAACAGATATTTTTTTTCAGTACTAACCATTTGATGTAACTTAGTCGTTCCTTAGCTATCATAACCAGCTATGGATAACATTTAACCTAAAATAATATTTTTTATATCATTTCGATCAATTTGTATGAGATTGACATTTACTATTGATATTTACGAATAACCATTTATTTTTTATGTGTCTATGGTCTGGCAATATAAGCACTTTACAACACAACTTTTTGTCAATTATTTTGATATTGTGTTCCTATTGTGTTCACATTCACGGAACCCTTGGTGAGCGAATTTTGTTTGCACTTGACTCTTTTTTTTCTCAAAATAGAAATCTGTCGCTTTCAAAAAGATAGCACAAGCACCATCCAAAACGTCAGTAGCCTGAAACAAACAAACAAATCACCCAAATATGTCAAAAGTTTGAACTCAAAATACCTTTTTATTCGCCTACATATTAAAGTGTTACTTTATTACTGTGATTTGGGGCTTTAAAGTATCACTTTTAAACTATTTATTTTGTTGTCATAGCTCTCGTAAAACAATTTTGAAAGAAGCTCGCGAAATGTGCATTAATTGTGCATGTTACAATATCCCTGTGCACAAAATCGTGCATAATTCTTGTCGTATGCACATGATGTGCACCTTACCGTGCACATGTCGTAAAATGCCTTAGCGCATATGTGCACTCTAACGTTAATCGCATGTTTTACGAATAATGAAAATAAAAAACAAAGACTAAAAAAATGAAGAGTGAAAAAGTAGTTTAATGTTTTCTAAAATGGCTGATTTCATTTAACTTTCTAGAAGATATTGTCATAATATCTTCTAAAAAGTTAAATGAATCGTAATATTAAATTGATGAATTTTATTAATGATGGGCGTTTATGATATTTATAAATATCATAAAACTGATCTAGTTTAATAGCATGTACTGTCTATTATTGTTTTTATTTTGCTTACCGTTTAACTTACGACGGTAAGCAAAATAAAAACAATAATAAAATTATGTACGAAAGAAATTTTTTATGAAGGTTCATGAAAATATTCACAAAAACAAACGGGCACGTTAAATAACTAGTTTTAATAATTCCAAAAAATATTATATTTGTTTAATATTTGTTGTTTGTCATTTTTCATGTTGGGTTACTACTATTTCAATTAATTTTTTTATAATATTTTTATAATTTTTATAATATAATATTTTTATAATAGCGAAATATTTAAATTTTCTGATTTTTTTTTATTTAATTCTGCTTTTTTTTATTTAAATTGTATCGTTAAACAAATGGCAAAAAAATTGACGCCAAATGTACATAGACTTGTGCATCATGCATAGAATGTTTGCAGGGTTTGTCAATCTAATAATGTAAAACAATTATAAATATTTTCATATAGGTATGTAACACACTAAAAAACTACAGACCTCCACCGATATTTAAAAAACTTTTAATATACATATACTAATAGTCTTCAAGCCTTCGCCGGTTTCATTTGATGACTATCACATATTTTATACTTCGTGAGGCGCATGTCCTTGACGAGCTCAACAACTTTTATATCTACCTTTTTTCTTGATTCGGCCGCTTTTTTATTCGACAAACTCCGATACATGGCGATAGTTCGGGGTCTTGTAGATTTACTACCAAAATTTGGATTTTATTAATTGGGCGAGGAAATTTATTTTAGAAAACAGAGGTAGGTTACCTCTGTTTTCTAAAATTATCCGACAAAAATTTGTTTGCTATTGTTGCGTCCGACAATTGAAATTTTGGCATGTCTGGGTTGTTGGACTCGACAAGAGCAGAGAAAGTTTTATCGGACACGGTTATCCTCGTTTCTAAAACAAATTTCATATCTAAATTTTTCCATACCCATTCATAAAAAACAAAATTGTGGTGGTAAATTTACAAGCCCTAGGGTAATCGCCATGTTTCGGAGTTTGCCGAAAGAAAAAGCGGCCAAATCGAGGAAAATGGTAGATAAAATAGTTGTTTGCTTCCTCAAAAATAAAATAAAATAAAATAGGTGGTAATAATCAAATGAAAGGGACGAGAACTTTGTGACTATAAAAAGAGATCCATCGCATCAAGACAAAACCACAAAAATCAATGTAATCAAAAACAAGAAAGACACATTCCTTAATCTTAAAAATACGGTCATAATTTATTAATTACTTATCAGAAGTTCAAAAACAAGAAGTTAACTCCTTACCTATTTCGTATGTTGCTGTCGACTTTTTGTCCTTGAAAAGCTCTAGCAATCGCAAATTTTGTCATACAAAACGAAAATATTCACAAAAATGCTACCACCCTCAAAAGTCAAACCCTTTGTTTGTTAATCTCGAACTTCTTCATGGTGCCTTAAATCTTACCTTTCACTTTACATGTCATTCGCCAAGATTTGTGAGTTAACCATTCCTCAAAAAACAAAATTTAATTCAAACATTAACTTCCATATATCCTTTATTTAATTGAATGCAAAAATTGTTACTTAAAACATAAAAACACAGTAAATCTGTAACAAACCAATTCCGACGTAAAATATTTATAATTAATTCCACACGAAAGACATATTTAAGGGATAGGCCTGAAAACAACGAAAGCGGATCTAATTTCTATTTTACAAAAAAAAAAATAACAAATTCGAAATTGTGTCAATAATTTGTTTATGGTTTTAAATTTCGTTTTATTTTAATTTCAAGGTTGATTGACAAGGTCTCTGGGGAGTTTATGATTATATTTTGTTAAGGGTAGGCGGGTGTTGGATTTGTATATTTTTTTTTGTTAGTGACAAATTGTCACTTGAAAGTTAAATAAATCGATGGAAATATGAAAATTGAGATTTTATCAATATCATATTTAGATTGGTTCGTTTTTAGAATTTGTTTGATTATGTTTTTTAACATGTTTGTCGGCTTCTACAAACGGAGATTACAGTTACTGATTTAATAAAGCGTATAATGTTTTTAATAACAAAACTGTTTTTTAGAAGTTTTGGAAACATATTTTTGAAAGAAATAGCAATTGTTATTAATACAAATTCGTTTCTTCTGTTCAAATTTTCATTTAAACAGACATTTGTTTTTTACTACTTCTAGATATTTTTGGGTCACAGTTGGTGATATCTTATTGGAATGGTGGCGGAAGAAATCAATTTAGCCAACGATAGCTGCCTCCATCTTAGTTATAGATTTTCGTTCCCTGATGAGGGCGTCCTTATTTGGAAAAATGAGACTCCATAACACTTTGTATGTGTGATTTAAGATCGCTTACTTTTTACTTGTCCCAACCAAAACCATAACAAATAGAATCTTTGAAAGACTTTTTAGTTAACATAACATAAATTAAAATTTCTTTTTATTCAAAATGAAAGACATATGTTCATTTAATTAATTAACATTTCAACAAAATCGTTTGTGTGTAAGTAATTTTTTTCGTAAATAAATAAGAGAAATATTAAAAAGATAATTAATTGAGATTTAAAACGAAGTAAATCAAGTCATAATATTTTTCTTGTCATTTGTTTTACTCATTTAGTATGTCAACATATGATTCTAGTAATCCATAACAGATGAGAGATGAACAACAAAAAATGTAAGAAATATTAGACAAATATATGTTTATTTGGAGCTGGGTTTGGGCTAAACGATTGCTGTTTTGTTTCTGTAATAATGGAATGTTGTATTATTTCAAAGGGGAAATATGATGAATTGTGAGGCAAAGAATCATGATTAATCTGTCAGATCATTTTAAATATTTTGTTGATATAATTGATGTGGTTTTTTGTTAATATTTGTTTTTTTGTATTAAGATAATGTTTACAGCTGGGGTGTTTAACCAGTCAGTCTAATTTAGAACAATTTAAATTATCTTTACTGTTAAAACAATGAGGCAATGCAAAGCTGTAAGTAAAATGTCAGCTGCTTTCCTGCCAGTAGGGACAGCATGGTATGTTAGTGAATTTGTGAACAAATCCGTTTGACTTTTGGCAATTTATCCATTAATTATTTAATGGTTGGCCTAAAAACTTACTTAACATAGTAATCTTCATTATCTGTCATTATCTGACAGTAATCTGACTTCATTATCTGTTGTACAATTATTTCAACCACGACCAAACCTCTTCTAATTCCAATAAAGTTTGAAGTTAGATTTTAGAATGCTGTAGCTGAATAGTTTTACTTTTGTAGCTAGTTGAATTTTTTCATGAAATTTTAATGCACTTTCGTTCCTCGTAATGGTTCAAATACCGCGTTTTTCTGTAAAAACAAGATTTCTCTAGCCTTAAAAAATATTATTTAAAATTAAAGGTTGTAAGACGTGTTTCTAAACACTACGTCTAATGAATATTATTGATTATCACCACATCAAGGTGAATTATAATATATTATAAATAAATAAATTTATAACCTAAAAATTACATTAATTATTCGAGGTAAAATATGAGCGAGAACAATGTCGCCACATCTTCGTCAACGTAAAGCACTCATTCATTTGGTATACTACTTCATTTTAAATTAGCAACACCAAGTTCGAATACATCAGGCATCCCTACGTCAAATTTGTTTTATACTAAAATAAACATACTATCAGCATCGTATCAACATGAAAACAGATGAAAACTACACGATTTACCGGAGTTAATGGTTAGCTGGAGAGTTATTAGCTGCGTTTAGTTTTAGTAATTTAGAAAATAGTTTTAGGTTACAAAAAAGTTTGAATGGAAAGCCAGGGAAACGGTTGAATCTCTGTTAACTCATCCGAATACAGGCAGGCGATATTAACACATTAGAATTTAAATTTGGACGCGCTGATTGTTTCGTTAAACTCAAACACTAAGGTAAAAGAGATCAATCCTATAAGCGAGAATCGGTTGGACCAAATTATCAATGTTGCAATAAAGGTTCAAAACAAAGCTATTTTTTTTAAAAAGCTAACAGTTCGCAACATCTCACCAACCCCATGTTGCTGGAAGAATTGTTTAATAAGCTTCCGATGTCAAACATTTGAAATGGGCCCAATACTCATCTAAACCATTAAAAACTTATGTTATACAATGAGAGCTATGACATATGAAGCAACATGCTTGCCATGTTTGGTTCAATACGTAAAACATAAAAATTCACATTGGAATATTTCAACGAGTAAAGCTGTAAAGGCAATAATCACTAAGGAAATCATTATGTAGATAGATTTTCGAATGACCACGATGCCAACAAAATTGCCAACCCTGTAAAAAATATTCATCAAAAGCGAATTGCGTTATAGACTAAGAGCCCGCGACGGCCAGACCTTCGTTATTTTATAAAAGCTGAAAGTTTCTCTGCGCATACTCCCTACTCAGGTAGGAACGGCTAGCGACATATGAAGTTTGGATTATAGTGGCTTTGGCAGGGGGCAGTGCAACTTTAAAGTTTAAGGGTGTCTGGCAGGAGGTTTCCACGATAGTAAGTGTCTGGCAATGGGTGACGTGACTTCTAATACTATCCCGAAGTACTACTACTCCATACTTTCACGAAAGTTTGGAGGCCCCTTTGGAACCTGCTCCCTGCCAAAGCCACTATGGTCCAAACTTCATATTTTGCTAATCGTTCCTACCTGAGTAGGGAGTATGCGTAGAGAAACTTTCAGCTTTTATAAAATAACGAAGGTCTGGCCGTCGCAGGCTCTTACTCTATAACTTCGTATCCAATTCGAAAAGTGTCGAGCAAAATTTGAACTGCTACGATGACAATAGCTCCGTTTCCATAGATATGAATAATAAAAATGAAATAGTATTTATTGAGGTTACTGTTGGCACTTGGCGAAACATTATTAATAATAAATTTATTTTTAATAAAAGAAACACTTGTTTCTTAATTTGCGGAATACAAACAAGTGTTTCTTTTATTAAAAATAAATTTATTAAAAACTGAAATATATTCCGAGAAAATATTTATCATTCCAATACAGTCCAAAATAAAATTACAAGCTAATTAAAATTCTATCGGGTGGATCCAGAAATATTCAATCTAAGCGGACGTCCCACTAAATCCGAAATGCTAAACATTTTAATGTCTATTTTTTATCCCTTTGGGTTATTAGGTTATTTCGTTACCTACACAAAAGTTTGATTACAGGGAGTGTGTAGAGCTGAAATTCAATGGGATGGACAGCTCTCTTTCTCTCTCTCTGGCGTTTACATCCCATGAAGGGATTTTGCCGTCCGTGCCACCAGCTTCCAATCATCTCGTTCCATGACCAGTTGACCCCAGTTTCGACATCCTATATCACGAAGGTCTTGGATGATGTCATCACGCCAGCGTTGTCTAGGTCTTCCTCTTCGACGAACACCAGCTGGTTGTTGTTGGGACGCTTTTTTTATCATTCTTTCCAATGGAGCCCTTTCTACATGACCAAACCATCTAATCCGGTTGGATTTAATGAATCCGATTACATCGCAGCCTCCAAGAAGCTGTCTGATTTCATGATTCATTCGGATTCTATACTGATTTTCAGCAACTTTACTTGGACCATAAATTGTTCGTATGACTTTCCTCTCGAATGTTGATAGAATTCTACAATCGGAGGAAGTCAGTGTCCAGCTTTCACTTCCAAATGTGAGCACAGGTCGAATTAATGCTTTGTAAAGTGTGAGTTTGCACGACTGCGAAAGATGTTTGGATCGCAAAAGTTTTGAGTATGCGTAGAAAACTCTGTATGCGGCTGAGACACGGGCTTTAATATCTGCCTGCATGTCATTTGACGATGTTATTACAGACCCAAGGTATTTGAAGTTTTCTACACGTTCCACTTCATAGTCGCCAGTATTCAGATTGCCGGGAGGTATATTCCTGGATGTTGTTAAAAGTTTAGTCTTGCCGGTGTTAATGCATAATCCAAGTCGTTTAGCATTTCTTTCAAGCTGAGAGAGACTATCCTTGATATCGCTTGTTCTACGTCCGAGAAGCACAATATCATCTGCATAGCCAAGAACTTGACTAGATTTGTTATATATGCAGTTTTGTGTCTCAATTCGGCTTTTTCTTATTGCGTACTCCAGCGCCAAATTAAATAGTATGGGCGCGAGTGCATCACCTTGTCGAACACCTGATGTTATATCGAAAGGATCAGAAACAGACCCTTCGATTACTATTCTACAATTTGATCCCGATGTTGTGAGTTTGCACAGAGAAACAAGTTTCTCTGGGATACCAAGGCATTTGAGTGCGGACCAGAGGTTGTCGCGGATGATACTATCATATGCTTGCCTGAAATCAACGTAGAGCTGGTGAATGCTGATGTTGTACTCCGAACATTTTTCCAGAATCATCCTTAATGTAAAACATTGATCTGTGGTTGAGCGGCTGGGACGAAAACCACACTGATAGTCACCGATGATAGATTCGGCGAACGGGATGAGTCGAGCAAGTACAACATTAGCTAGTATTTTATATGCAGTGTTTAACAGTGCGATGCCACGATAATTTTCACACTTTAGACGGTCACCTTTCTTATGTAGCGGAACAATGAGAGCTGTTTTCCATTCAGCAGGTAGTTCTTCTTGGTCCCAGATTGCAAGAATCAGATCGTATATACGTGAGACCAGAGCTGCTCCTCCATTTTTCAGAAGTTCTGTGGGAATTCCATCGAAACCTGGTGATTTGCCATTTTTCAGTTTTTTAATGGCAGCTTACACTTCTTCTATTGCTGGGTAAGGGACAAAAATCTCCTCAGTTAATGGAGCAATTGCTCGAATAGGATGAACTTCGTTCGTCCTATTCAGTAGGTCTTGAAAGTGGGATCGCCATACTGCCAGCACATCACGTTCACTTGTTGTAAGTTCATTATTTTCATTTTTGATGGCTGTGGATCTTGGGTGGAAATCTTTTGTCAGATTCCGTGCATTGGCAAAGCACTCTTTTGAATTTCCGTTGGTCGCATGTTGGTTGATGTTTTCGATGCAGCTCTTCATGTGTTCGCGTTTTTTTTTACGTAGAAGTTTTGCGGAGGCTTTCCTGGCGCATAGATAATCAGCTTGGGAGCTTCGGGTGTTCCTTGTTAACCATTTTTCTCGCAGTTTTTGTTTATTTTCAACGGATTGGCGGCACTCGTCGTCAAACCATTCGTTGTGTGATTTCGGTGGTCGTTTTCCGATTGTAGTTTGTGCTGCGGCTATAATGGTTGATTGAAGCGTTTGCCATTCTTCTTGTATGTTTAATGGCATCTCAGAAGAGATGTCATGCTCTTCTATGTTTTGTGTTATTATTTCCTGATATCTATTCAGCGTTTCCGGATGTTTAAATGCTTCGACATTCCAGCGCACGGACTTTTTTGCTTGTCTGTTAAATGTAGATGACAACTTGCACTTGTACTTAAAGATGACAAGCATATGATCGGTGTCCATATCAGCACCTCTGTATGATCGAACGTCAGTTATACTTGTAGAGTGTCTCTTAGAGATCATGACGTGATTGATTTGATTTTCCGTTCTTCCGTCATTTGATTTCCACGTTGCCTTGTGAATTCTCTTGTGAGGGAAGAAAGTGCTGGAAATTACTAGATCATACATCATAGCCAGCTCGGCTGTGCGAAAACCGTTATTGTTGCTGGTATGATGCAAGCTGTTAGGGCCGATATGTGTTTTAAGTACTGCAATCCTACCGATTTGAGCATTAAAGTCACCTATCACGATTTTTATATCGTGCCGCGGGATGTTATTGATGACTTCCTCGAGTTCTAGGAAGAACAGGTCTTTAATATCATCTGCTTTATCTTCAGTAGGTGCATGAACATTGACGATCGTTACATTGAATTTTTGCGTGCGGATTCTCAGTGTGCATAACCGCATATTAATTGGACAGAAGTCGATAACATGCTGATTCACGCGACGGTGTATAAGAAAGCCAACTCCAAATTCTCCTCCATTTTGATGACCGCAATAATACAGAGTGTATCCTTTCGCTGTTTCATGGATTCCACTGCCTGGCCATCTTAGTTCTTGTAATGCCACTATATCCAGTGTGTAGCTCTCGACTTGTTGTGTGAGTTTTAGGAGATCTCCTGGTCTTCTAAGGCTTAGCACGTTCCAGGTTCCCATTTTTAAATCGTAGTCCGGGTACAGTTTCCGAGGTCGTTCCAATAATGAATCCGAGATATTCCGAGGCCTGTGTACAGAATTCATGACAGTAATTTTTTTACGGAAATGGGGTGTTAGCCCTTCGCCCAACCCAAATTTTCGTGAATGGGTTCGTTCTGCATCTTAAGGTCACCAGAAACAACCTTTTTACTCGTTTATATAGCGAGCCGCTTAATCCAAGACAGACGCCCGCTGAAAGCCGCCCCTAACATGGAGAACAGACGCTTTCTACACATTTATATAGCGAGCCGCTTGATCCAAGACAGACGCCCGCTCCAAGCCGCCCCTAACATGGAGAACAGACGCTTGAGTTGCATTGGTTTTATGGCGCCAATGACTCGCCATGGTGCAGAATCATTGAGTATAAGCAGTATGGACAGCTGCCGGATGGACAGCTGCCGGATTCAAATGGCAGGCTAGGCAAAATAAATTAAAAATCGTAAAAATGTTTTGTATGTCCACGCTGTTATTCTTTGAATCTGTTTCAAGCTATTCAAATTCAACTTCAGATCTTTATCAACGCAAGTGAAGAAGCCTTTACCGCTGTTGGATATTTTAGAATTCAGACATCTGATAATATCAAATTAACACTCATCGCTGGAAAACCCAAATGCGTTTGTCTGAATTTGTTGTCAATTGAACGCTTGGAGTTACACTCCGTAGTTTTAGGCGTTCGGTTAGGCCGGTTCGGTTCTGGTCGTAACCTTTCAATAAATAAGTGTGTATTTTGGAGCGATTCCAAACTAACAACGCTTTGAATAAAGTCCGATCCGCGTAATTATGATTCTATTGTGGGCTATTTCGGAACATCTAGAGGACAGTAATAAGTCATTTTTGAGATGGGTGCTTACCAAATTCAATTGCGCTGAGGACGCTACTCATACAACATATCCCCTTATTTGACTTATATAGTCGATGGATGGATAAGAGGTCCTTAATTTTGGAGACAAAATGTGTAAATGTGGCCGATATCACCAAACAAATTTAAGGAGAGGTCCAAGATGAGATTCGAGCAAAACATTTAGTTTTTTTCTGCAATACAAACGCTTCTACTATCGACTTGTTCCATTTTTTTTTGCAGAGAAGCGTGTCCAGTAAATCACAATTTTACAAATTTAATATGTTAAATGCAACGCAATATCATTTAAACATAATTTTGTTCCTCGTAGTTAGTAAAATACTATCCGCATTATTCGAAAATATGTTTATTCATATTTTCAAAGACATCCCATCCCATCCGTTTTCATTTTTATTAAATTCTTAAGTAAATTTGTCATTTAAAACCTCTATGTCTGTTACTAGTTTAACACAATTTTCTCATGTTTCTTTAACATCCCCACAAATAATCACAAAAAAATACAACCAAACGATTTTTTACACTGGGAATGATTTTGGCGGTACATTTTTGAATTTTTTTTAGAATGTTCAGTTAGTCGGGATTGAGTTGGTTGGGATTGAAAATTGAAATTGAACATTTGGTGTTGTTTTTTCGATTAAACCTTTAGTTAAATTTTCAGATCGTTACAAAGCGTTACGAGTGACCGCTTGTGTATTTCGTTTTATTCACCACTGCAGAGTTCGAAAAACCTAATGCAGACGTAACCGCAGACTAGAAGTAGTAGAAGAAGTGTAAAAATGCTCAACAAAAATCTTTCCCAGAGGATTATGCCTTATTGAAAGAAAATAAACATCCAGATAAATCTATTAAAATCTATCAGCTTACTCTAATATGCGACGATAACCTAGTACTAAGACTATGTGGCCAAATTGACAACGTTATTTTAGTAGAGTTTGCTACACGTCGACCTATAATTTAGGCTAAAGATCACCGTCCTTTTGGACTTCCTTTTAGACTTCCTTTAGACCGTCCTTTTAGACGTATCATCAAAACCATGACACTATAGTGTGCGAAATTAGGCAAAGGTTGTGGATTTCTCATTAACGTGCTTTAGTTCGACAAACCAAGCAGGAATGTCAATTGTACAAAATAAGATGTGCAAAGCCACAAATTCCAATAATTGGTCAGTTGGCCCATACACACACTGACTCCATAAATAAGTCCGTTTTCATATTAGACTGGGCTAGACTATTTTGTCCCAAAAAGTGTTACGATAGGTAGACGAAGCCAAAGCCGTTGGCCAGCCATATTTACCTGCCTCACCATTACGGCATGCATCTGAACTTACCAGAGGAGTTGACAACTGACTTATATATTTTATGCATACGAAATCGCCGAGGTGTACCAATACGTATTAGAAGTGACAATAGCACTAATTTCGTTGGCGCTGACAAAAAAGAACGTAATGTTATGCAAATATTTGATCATGATTGAATAAGTTTTGAATTGACAATAAAAGGCATCGAGTGGGTTTTTAACTGTTGGGCCAATCCCCGTCCTGGTGGATGATGGGTATGCTCAGGTTCAATCGATAAAAAAGATGTTACCGTTTACATTGAAAAAATATGAAGGGACTGAAATCTCACAGCTCTGAGATATCAAGACTTCGGTCTGGGTTAAGGATTTTGATATAGTTTTCGGCAAAAAAACTTTTATGAGGACATTGTTTTTAGTTCTGGGCAGCGATGTATATCAAACATAAAACCCTTTGTTAAAGTACAAGTATTTTTTTATCTTGGTTTAGAAATTTATTACAAAACAATCACGAAATATTGCTGACAGACAGACAGACTGAAGACAGACAGACGCCTGGCAGACAGACATAAATTTTTTTTTTGCTTTCTTAGAATCGGTGGATCCCAAAACGTCGAGAAATGCCAAAAAAAGTAGGGGTAAGAATTTCAGTTTTGGCTCAAGAATGTAAAACTAAGGTCTTTCAGACCGAAGTAATACACTTAAAAAAATTATTTGATTTTACTTCAACCGAGAAATTTGCCTCAATGTTATAAATATCATTTCAGCTGTCGACCAATTATTTTATTTTTCACGACCGCTGTCTCTACATGTTGACAATGTTGGCAGACTAATCTCAACTCTTTGAGATTAGTCTGCCAACATTGTCAACATAACAGTATCTAGTGCCTTAACGGCTGCGTGAACGTTCTACTGTAACAGCTGCCGCTGCTATGTCGTGCTATGCCGCTGCTAAACATTTAACAGGCAGGGCTTAGGTGCGATTTTTGTGAATTGCATCAAATTGCTCGACGAGAAACGTATTTTACCCTTGATTCATTAACAATGTTTCCTCTTTCTCGGTCACAAAATCGATGCTAATGCAGTCCGTTGCAGAGGCATCTTCAATCATTTTCTCCACCACATTGTATATGTTTATAGTTGCAGCTGGTTCTTTAAAACTGTGTGGTACCTGAGGGACTACACCCAACAGTCCGACAGCTGACAGGAAGTTAAGGAATTTCTTGCCATTAAAAAGGCTGCCTACGACCTTTCGTTGATTCCTAAAGTTAATGGTTGGACTGTGCCCGCACCGTGACTTCCATAATCCTTCCTCTCTTGTTTATTCATCTCATCGCCTTGTCTTTTTAAAATCGTAAAAGGGTTCACGCTAGTCGGTTTAGAATGCTTCAAGAGAAATACGGTTTCCTTGTGTTCGAAAAATCATCTCCCATTATCGTCAAAAGCGAATGTTTACCGACTGCTTATTTAGGTAGAACAATCACGAGCCAATTTACGGTATGGTTTTTGTCACACTCGAACACTACGTATTATAATTTGAAGAAAATGTTCTTAAAACAAAACTTGTAAACGCAGTCTTCGGTGAGTTGGTTCACAGGTGTTTTTTCGATTTACCCTCATTCAGCCGCACTTGCTATTATCTGTAGATAGTTCTTATCTAGAATAGCCCACATTAATCGTCTTAATTACACCAACATAGCTGTTCACCTTGGAAAGTGTTGTTCCCCTCATGAAACGTAACCGTCCTAGTACACTTTCTCATCAATTGTGGGACATTGATTTACAAGAGAACGGATCATCTTAGAGCGAACTAGTTGACATTGAGCAGCATAGATTAAATTTTCTTGATACTTTGAAATACCTAAAGTAAACAGCGTTGAAGGTGATGTTTTAACTGGGAATTTGCATGTTAATAAAGGTGTGGGATAAACTCTTTAGCTGTACGGTTATAGTCGCTCTTTAAGAGTACCATATGTAATCAATGTAATCAATAAAATTTTGTTTTGTCGCTTAAGATTTGATCAGTTTGTTTCTAAAAAAATCCTTCACTACTTTGGGAAAAACAATTTGAAGAAATTGAAAAACAGTTGCTGCTCAGACTGCTCCACTTTTAACTGCACCACTCCTTTAATAGTTCCACTGCAAACGTTTCTGTACTGCCGTAGATTTTCTATCTTTTTGTGTAAAGTCACGAAGCTTTAAATGCCTCGATCCCACAATAACACACATAAATTCTCTTCCCTCGAAAACCAGCTGCAATATTTTTTAAATATCTGAAATTATCTGATTTATTTTATTTCTTTTTTAATAAATTGGATCCTACTTTAAAAATGGTCAATATGTCGTTAAAAATAAAATTCAATAGAAATAATCTCATAAATATCTCGACAAACCATTATTTTTTGTAGGAGATGATCTTTTACACTTCAGTGATAATTTTAAGATGTGAAAAAATAAATCTTAAATAGAAATCACAAAAGAAGATATATTTCTAACAAATAAGCAAAATTGTTTAAGTTTGGCATATATTAGAGTTGGTCTTCGGAAATCCACGGGAATTTTCGATAAATTTTTGAGAACTTCCATCCCGAATTTGAAAGAATTGAAGAGAATTGAAATTTTTAACATTTCGAGATTGAGATCTTCTCGGGAAATACCCAACTCTAGTTTATATACCTACATACATAAAATTAAGTGGTAACGAATTAAGGACTTCAATTTAAACTATAAATATTTATGTATAACAATATTAAAAAATTTATAACAATTTACGTAATAAACAAACATTCTCGTAAACAAACACCGAAATAAATTCTTAAACTTCTTCTACCTATGACACAATAACATAATTATCCATTTATTTTCTGGGGCCCTATTCCCGAACACATAAATGTAAATTTGGACAATATTGTGAAGTTTGTATTGCTTAACATTAAACGGTAAGGGTAACAATTTTACGAAAAACAAATTTCACAATATTGTCTAAATTGAATTTAGACAATATAAAGAAATTCGATTTCCGGAAAATTTTTACCGTTACCGTTTAATGTTATGCAATACAAACTTCACAATATTGTCAAAATTCACATTTATGTGTTCGGGAATAGGGTCCCTGTATATTAAAATTCTAAGTTTTAAACTTCAAAATATCAAACAAATATGTAAACAAACGAAAAAAAATAAGAGTTATGGTAATTTTCCTAAAATGAAGACACAACAAAGAATGCATAAATTTTACATTCTTATTCGATTTTGTCTCACAAAAAATTTTCTTGTCAACATTTTCTTTAATAAAGAAAAATTTAAATAATCAAAAACAAAAACAATTTTATATTTAGGACGGTGATTAATTGAATATTCTTGGCAGAGAACAAAAGGTTCAATGTGTTAAAATCAAATTATCACGGAACATACATAATTTTTTTGGTATTGGATGATGGAGAAGAGTTAAAATATCAAAACGAATATAACATTGTGATGCATGGTTATATCCTATGCCATGTTGGGTGTCACGTGTTATTGTTGGTCATATGTTATGTATCACTGGATGTTGTATGTTATTGAATTTTACACACAACATTAATTCTTTATTGTCCAATGTGTGTTTGGATATTACGTATCAGTTTATTTAAAGTAAATGTTGTGATGTATTGTTCAAAGCGAAGCGGTTTAATAATTTCGGTGTTACACAAAAATGGTAGAACGAAAAGTCGAACGCGGTTCGACTTCAAATGTTGCAACAAACATTTGAGAATAGGGGGAATAGTTTTTTATAAATTCAAAGTCTGGCATAAAAACTAAACAGATTACAACAAATGCAGGCGTATGCAGACGTTCTGCAAATTCCACCTCGTTAATCTAATAGTAGGACTAATGAGACTTATGAGACGAATTAATCCGTGAAATGCGTTTGACGTTTGATATTTTACTCCAAGCAAAACGAATTAAAAATATTTATTTTGGGTCTTCGTCCGCTGAATCCCCGCACGCAACACACAAATTTCTAAGAAGATTTTATCAGAGAAATGAAAGAATTGAATTTGAATTTGAAAAAGAAATGCATTTTTAAAGTGCATAGTTTGAGCATAGGGGCACCCCAACATGCATGAAAAATGAAAGTTCTGCCAATCCGATGTAACTTTGAAATTAAATTGCTCAAGAACGGCTATACCGATTTCATAAAACTTTTTTCTATTTGATAGATGATTAGTTAGTCGTTTGAAAAAAATTAATTTATTGTTTTTGTAATTAGTTGTTAAATAAAAATATTAAAAAAACTTTTTTAAAGATGGCGCTAGGGTCGAAGATCAATTGGAATTTAATTAATTTTTCTTCTGAAAATAGTTCTATTCTTACTCTAAAATATATCAAATTTACAAAGAGGCGTTAATTCTTGTTCTTGAGATATTTAATTGTAAAGATTTTTAGTCCGATTAAACGCATTTATTATAACTGAAAATGTAAATTTTTTGTCAGATATTTTTCATCTGTCAACAGACAACTTATAAAATTGTATATCATACGTCATGCTATAACATTTAATAAGAGATAAAAAATTAAAAGTCGAAATTATTAAAAATTTGCATATTAATAAAATAAAACCGTTTATTGCTCTGATATAAATAAAAATCACAGTTTTGCGATTAGAGATGCTTTTTCTAATATGTCAATAGAAATAAAAAAAAATATATCTTATCTCCCTGTAAATAAGATAACCATCGTCTCTTTATATTAAATATATTTCTCGTTTCTTATGATTGATATTAATAAAAATATTATTATAAACTCAAAAAGCCGCACTATCGTACCCTTGGGGAATGTTATGGGTTTAAACCTTACTTTTTTCATATGATAACATCATAAACGTGCATGTTTTAACATATCCAAAATATTTAGATTATTATTTTTATTACTTTAAAAGTTTTAATTTAAAAACTTAAAATCCTACTTTGGAGGTCCTTCCATACGTCGTTGTTGTGTTTCATAAAAAAAAACCAACAAAATAAAAATAAGGTAACCATTTAGCTCCTGGATCTATAAAAATTAAAATTTAATTTAATTATCTTTCTTTTATTAAAAAAGATAAGTAGAATCCTCTCTCTTCAATGTGTAAACTTAATTAAAATAAAAAGTTATTATCTCTATCGCATTAAAGGAAAGCTGTACCGTAATTTCGTTTATACTTACCGAAAAGGAACAAAAATTATTTAATTAAAACATTTCTTGGGTTTATGATATTCGGAAAAACAAAATGAAAATAAAAATCTTAAAGTATTGATATAATTGTTGGTCACAAATTCTATTCTTATATTTTATTCTTATGATAAGATCTTTATTATATGGTTGACATGTAGTAGCAAAAGGTGATAGGCATGTTTATGTTTTAATTATATAATTTTATGGCTTCCGAATCTACTAAATAGAATCGTTTGTGTAAAGAAAATTTAGCAATTTATGGTGGATATTTTCAATTTCGTTTACATTCAGGAAGAACGAACTGTTTCATTTAATAATGGCGAAAGCCTTCACGTATTGTCTGAATTAGATTAAATTAAAAAACACTACCGTACCAAACTTTTGTTCCTCTTGCTGAATGCAACTTTTTGCAAGTGCAGTACACTTTTAAATATAGCTCCTGTTTTATTACCGATCGAGACATACCGTTTTATATTTAAAGGGTGCTCTCCATACTGCGCAGTTTAAGTAGCTAATTTAAGTAGCAGTAGCACTTGCAGAATTCTGATACCGTTGTAAAGGTGACGTCGACGTCACTATACGCTGTGATATGTGGTCCAATCTGAGCCCTAACGTAGTTTGATGAACTCAAGGAATAATAAGTACAGTAAATATTGGTGAACTGTCTTGCGGTTGAGTAAGTGGAGAACTGTTTTGCGCCAAATGTGGTATTACAGCACATTTTGTATTTTCTTAGAAGAAATATTGTTAGACTTATTGGCCTGCATGATTTTGCTTCGTTCGGCTACTTTCCTGTTTTGGTATTATCATGACTTTAGTTACCTTCCATATCTGAGATAAATTCGCGAGTCTGAAGCTTGCTGAAGATACATATGGGATATGAAAAAATGACAGTCTGACTGTGTTGCGGGTGAGGTCAAAAAAGATTCCATCATTACCTGGATATTGGAATGGCCCAGGTCTGGTTATTCTGTTGATAAGCCGATTATTTATTTTTTCTTTTAAGATCTAATGGACTGAAACCTTTTCTGTTTGGCTCTGCCATGATAAGGCATACAAAGCACTCGAAATGAGTTTGTTAAAGTGTCTCTAGAGTTCTGCTATACCCGATCTTGTAGGTACAAACATCGCCGTCTATATATTGAAACCAGAAAATTCGTGTGGTCAAGCAATTTTTGGAGTTTAGTTTCATGTAGTAAACTGTCTATCGCTCGGCAAAATTTTCTCCAGTTGTTTATTTTTGTTGGTTTGAGTTCTTTGTTGTATTTTATGAACGATTTTAAAGTACGATCTAAGATCGTAATTTGTCGTATTAAATGCAATGCAAGTTTATTCACATCACAAGAACTGCATTTTCCATTTTCCGTTACTCTAACATGTTTTAATTACTGTCTAAATTTACCATGTCCAGTAATAAATTGAACAGTAGCACCACGTTGGAGACACTTTTTTATCTCGGACGAAATTTTAATATGATCATTTTTGAACATTAACTCCTTAAAACTTTTGGGAATATCGATAATTTCGATACTAACAGAATCGTTAATTAAAGTTAAAGAAAGGGCTAGAGAAGTGGAACGTTTAGTGAAATTGAATCAGGAGATTAATGAATCGACAAAACGTCGGTTTTTAATGTCCACAAAAAGACCGTATTTATTAAGGAAATAAACTCCGAGAATAGGGATGTTAACATCTGCTATAACAAAGGTCTGACAGCACGCTCGTCTGAAACCAATGTTTAAGTTTAGAGCTCGTGTACCATAAGAGCTAACTTTAGTCACGTTAGCGGCGTAATGGAAGAAGCCTGATTTTCGGGAAGGTTTTATTCCACAGTTGCGGTGATAACTAAAACTTCGGCACCTGTATTGAGGAAGTAGTATTGAGGATCGGGATCGACGAAAAAGTATCGAGGATCAGGAGACGGAGTTGGGAGTGACTGTCATCACAAACCATCATATGTGTGTGATGAGTCAAAGAGTTTTTTGAGAAAGTTGAGGCAGAGCAATTAGAGTGCTTGGGATTAAGTTTGCACTCTAGATCGCCTTTTTTGCATTTTTCTTGAATGTATGATGGCAGTAGCAAACACTATCAAACACTTGAGCTCGTGACATGGACGCATGGGAGAGCAATTAAGAATCAACGAAAATTTCGATTGTAAGCATCTTTTCAATGCTAGAATCTACTCCGATAATGTTGATAAAGTTTGGAAAATTGTCTGTTGCTGTATGGCGTTCAGCAACTCCACGTTTTGTGCTTTCAATTCTTTGAATTGTTCCGTAAGTGCCATAATCTCATGAAAAAGAAGAAGCAGCAGTAGGGTTCGATACGTCATCAATTCGCGAATCTCTCAGGGCGTTGAGAACGGTCTCGTCTATGGTGACCGTCTACGGTAGATCCTCATTGACGGTAGCGGAGTTTTTCCAGCAGGAGTTTTAGAGTTGCCTCAGTAAAAGTATTATGGTGAAACAAAATTCTGAAGCCATCCTATTTCCTCGAGAGAGAGAGAGAGAGAGAGAGAGAGAGAGAGCACTGGATGTCCTGGAAAAACGAATCTTTATTTAATGCCCGGAAATCCGGACCTGCTTATCGCGAGGCTAGAGTTTCAGGGTAAGGTGGTCGTGGGTTTGTCCGGCAGTCAGAGGGGGTAATGAAGCTGTTATTCAATCTTCGTAATTTAGAGTCGTACTACTTTCTCGCACGCATTAAATTTATATTAACAAGAACTTTCACTCTTTTCAAACACACTTTCTTGTATTCAACTCGAAATCGTCTCTTACAATAATTTCTGTTTAAATTTGTCATAAGACAGCTGTGCAATCTCCTTAATTTGGAATCGCTCTATTTCCCAAAAAGACAAGAAAAATCAAGCAATAGGTTACTTCTCGTTTACTGTAATATCATGAACTGTTTTGCTTCCTTAAGTTGTTTTTGCTTCCTTAAAATACAAATTCTTACATTCAATGCGTAATTATCTCATACATAATTTTATTTTGGTTTGTTATAAAAGAGTTGTGCAAACCTTAGTGGGTATATTAATCAGCGAAAAGTCGTTGTGTGTTAGCAAAAATTATAAAAATCTTTTAACGTTGTGTGTTAGCAAAAATTATAAAAATCTTTTAACGTTGTGTGTTAGCAAAAATTATAAAAATCTTTTAACGTTGTGTATTAGCAAAAATTAGAGAAATCTATTATCGTTGTGTGTTAGCAAAAATTAGAAAAATCTATTATCGTTGTGTGTTAACAAAAATTATAAAAATCGGGTAAATAAACTATTGAAAATAATTCCTATTTATTCGCATGTCCAATGTTTTAGTATAATTCGATGTTAGTGAACATTGTAAAATTAGAATAAAAAATCTGCTAAATAAAACAATAAAAAAATCATAACCATATTTTTCGGGAGAAATTCTGTGATAATTTTTTTTTAAAGACTGTTAGTCAATGAACATCGTAATTGTGCGAAGTTAAAATAATGATTTGGTACCAACGAGTGTCTAAAAGGGAGACGATCATCCAAAAACCAACCTATAAAACACAAAAAATTTATAAACAATCCGCATTGAACAATTTATCACGTGCCACAGTTGCGCCTGGTGTGCTGAATACGGCAGTACATTTTCGTACCGGCCATTTTATATTTGGAATTTGGTGTGATTCACAAAAGATATTTTCGGAAGAACAACCACCTCTAAGGCAGAATAGAAGATTTTCTAAACATCTACAAGTATTACCGGCGTACCCTATACTGGATGAGGATGTGTGAGTAAAGAGGCTCTTTGAGGCGGGGTCTGGACTAGCTATGGGGTGAGTCATGTTTTAACTTTATTCTAGGTGTGGGTGTGAATAATTATGGATGTGTATGTTGGGGTATGAGTGTGAATATATGATTGTGTGGGTGTGGGTACGTATGAGAGAGTAGCTTGGTTGCATGCGTGTGTATCTACCAGGATCCAGTTGGAGCCATATAAGCGAGCATTGTACCTGTATATTGCGAAACTTGTTGATATAAACTTATAAATAAATAAAATTAAAAATGAATTTCTTATTATTATTTACTCAACCAATTGTTGTAGTTTATCGTAAATTTGATGATGGTATGAAGGACAAAAATTCAAGAATTAGCAGTTACGAATAGACTAATAAAAGAAGGTATTGCGGATGAAAATTATCGTCATGCTATTGTTATTCCAATGTTTGGACCAGTTATTGCCTCTCAACGGATTATATTTTTGGTCAACCTGATACTTCTTATACTCCCTTATAATGTAAAAGTGAATTCAATATTATTTTTGAAGAATTTCTTTTAGTCTGCTATTAATAAGTTTGGAACAAAAGTTAGTATCAATGTTACAACGGCATTTCGGGTTATGCATCTCGGTTGTTACACAGATGTGTGGTTCGGATGTGATTTTATAAATAAAAAAAAACAACTTTCAAAACGGGAAGAAATAGTGACATCATCAATTGATTCACGGATTGAGTTATACAAGTATGATCGGTCTATACTGGTAGAAGCAGTTGAATAACTCTTACTAAATTCTGATGTACAAACTGGCGCTTATGGGCATGAATGTGTGTGAGTGTGTGTGAGTGAGTGGGCGAAGTGCGAGAGTGTATGTGTGTGTGTGAGTGTGTTAGAATTAATGGAGTGGATGTGGTGATCGTGGTTCTTTTCGTCTAATGGGGGTCGCCAGAGTCTACTTATCTTTACTTGCTTTTTCGTTTAATCCATCTTTTATGAGATACGCGTACAATACCGTTATTTGAACTGGAGCAACAGGTAAATGTCTACTCGTCCCCATAGCCTGAAGCTAGCTTGGGGCTAAATAAATCACATCTAGGCGCGGGCTGCTATACCACTTCGTTGATCATACAACGAAGCAGCGTTTCATTACAAGGGTTCTAGAAGAGCAGAAATTAAGTACTTATAAACATGGTAGGGCTGAAAATTCTTTCCTCACCGCGAAACCACGAAATCACTCATATCTTTATACTTTTAAACGTTTGGAAGACATTTGGCCTTTAAATATTGCGGAAGGTAACATCATGTATCATCTGACGCAATATTGTTTTAAATTAAAAGTGTTATAATTAACTTAAACGACTCACCTATTTAACCTTAAACGACTCACCTTTAAACGACTCACCTGCGAGGAGGTTCCAATTCCAGAAATATTTCACCAAGCAAACAAACTCGATTGCAGTTACTCCAATAAAAAAACAACACTTCTTGTGTGCCAGCAATAGGCATATAATATTCAACTTTTTATTCTTATTAATTTTTGAGATTTGTCAAATAAACTAAATATCTTCTTTTCTTTTTCAAAAATAAAAATTTTCTTTTATATTCCTTTCATACACTTTAATTGAATTTCAATTCTCTGTGTTTTTTTGTGAGGTTGGAATTGCAACGGCTGCTTCGAGGTTAAAGTGCGATATATGGAGACGTCAGTGTAGGGTGTCCTCATCCATGCTGGAAAAATTGTTATATTAGGTTATATTATTTCAAAAATATTCTGGTTTATTGGAGAATGACCCTTAGTATTATCTCATAGTATAATGCTGAATATAAGTTGATCAAGATGACTTTTTGATTTTCAAAGGAGTGATATGTAGAGTGGGATCACAACAACGTATGGGGTGAATGATTTATCTATTTTTTAATTTTCTTTTATACGTTTGTAAATGAAGTACTAGTATTGGTGTGCTAGTGTCTCAATTTGTCTTCATTCGCTTACTCTGTCTTCAGTGTGTTCGCATACAGTTTAATTTGACTGGATTGGGGGACGTTCATTCTCGTGTCCACATGGCTGTCACTAGCTTGAATATAACATCATCATCATATAACACATCTCAGGGCGCGCAGTCCTCCGATTGCTTCCTGTTGGTATTTCTGCCAACCGGATCAATATCCATTGCAAATTATACGAGGCAAAACAACTTGGCACTTTTTGAATAGTATACAACGTGAAGAGAACGGATGATTCGGTAAATGTTTGTAGAGCTTTTATACGGCACCAATCAATTAATTATTGGTGTATAGGCTAAACCACTTAAAATATGAAAAACAGTGTATGAATACAACACATTAAATAATTCACACAATGCAATTGTGTGCAATGCAATTATTTTTATTAACTTCGTAATAACATGGAATTTTTTAACGTACAAGATCTTAATTATTTAATATTGAATCAATTTAGTTCGGCACCAATCAATTAAGGTTTACTAAAATAGTTTATAAATTAATACAAACAAAACACCAAAAGATGACAGCTAACTTATATATTTCAATATGGAGTATATCTAATTTATTTTTATGTAAACCAATTTTGACATTTTTAATTACCCACCAAAATGTTGTGATGTGGTGACGTTGAAAACATTTTATATTTTTTTTTAACCAGGCGTTTACATGAGATTATTATATTAAGACAATCTCCACCACTAACACCACCATGTTGGTTAATTATATTTGTTGTAATTGTTATGATTATTATAAATTGTGGAACTGGCATTAAAATAAATATAAACAACCTAAATTTCGAATAAAAGTGTGTGTGTGTATAAAACTAAAGTTGATGTGCTCAATAAATCAGCCTAAATTGAACATATTGAAAATGGCAATGACGTAAATTTTTTTTATAGTTATAAATAGTTTCTCCATTTTTTATTTTTCTATTGAATGATAATTATTTAATAAAAAATATATTTCCAAAAAAAAATTAAAACTTTTTTTAAAGTAAAAGAAATTATGTTACTAACTCTTAAAACTAGGTAAAAACGTAGACATTATGTTATAATATTCAAAAGCTAAAATTCCTGCATAATAAGTTCTTGAAAATATATGTATATATTTGAGTTTTGAAAAAATTACAACAATAAAATATAATGAGAGTCATCTCACTATAACAAAAGAATTTTTGAATTCATTCAACTATAAATATTCCAATTTTACCTTATTCATTCCAATAATTTAGTTATTTAGTTTTAGTTATTGAACTTTTAAATTTTTTTTGTTGGGATCATGCACAATCATGAGTGAGCAAAACATTATTTTTAAAGTAATAATTATAATTGATATAGTAATGGTGATGGTCTTGGTTCCTTCGACTTTTGGGATTGTCAGATACCTGTCCTTTGTTCATATAAGTCCGTTTTCTTTTTCATTTTGAGTGCAATTCAGCATCTGAGCTGAGGCATCATAATCGAACTCACAGACTGGAACTAGTTGGAATTTTAATCTCAAGGCACGCCACTCCTCCCATGTTCCTGATTCGGGTTCCATTATCAGAAGCGCACAATGCTGTAGACTGTGTCACTAATGAAGATGTACGTTTTCTTTCCCGTTCTTGAAAATACTGAATTTGTCTTTTGTTTCTATTTTATTAATTTCTTTTTATTTGTATTACTTGAACCGAGAATTTGCCTATAAAATTTTGAAAAAATCAGACCATGCGGAGCAACATATTTCTTTGAGTACTTAATAAATGCTAAACATGCTTAATATTGGCCCACTCGTACGAACCAGCCGAGCAGCAAATCAAAATCAATTCCACTACGATATTATATATCAGATGTAGCGTGTTTCTTCCATGACTTCATCGGTCATGCAAAAATCTTGTGATGCTATTAACTAGAATATTTTTTTTGTCACATATTCGAATTATTTCACTTGATAATGTAAGCTTCTCATCCAAGTCAGCACCAAAGAATCTGGTGGTACTTACCATTTTAATTGAGATTAAAAGCTGAAGCATAACAGTTTTCTGCCTCAAAATGTTTAATTTGTTTAGCTTGCAGCATAAAGTCATTTCCTTTTGTACTCGTTTTTGTATATGTACTTTTTAACTGCTGGTTATGATAAATGCTTCATCATCAGAGTACACAACCTCCTGATGTCATGCTAGTGTTTATTAACTTTTGTTTATTTTATGTTCGTCGTTACCTAAAAATTTAATATTTTCAAAATTAAATGTCATAAAGTGTTTAAACATTATTATAAAATTATTTTACTTCTATTAATTCATATCTGTGGTACCTAAAAATTGAAAATAACCCTCATATTACCATAAAAAAAATACAAAGCAATCCACATTGTTGAAATATTGAAAACCATAGTTTTGTCACGATAATCCAAATTTTCACAACATTGCTTGATCCTTTGATATCAACGATAAAATATGTATTTCGTATTCTTATATCCAAAATGCCACTAAAAATTTATAGCCAAAGAGTATAATGCGTTATTTGTATTCGTTCAATCTAAATTTCTATTGGAGATAAAAACTTATGATTTATCAAAAGACATAAAATAAAACGAAAGTGACAAATAAAAAAATAAAAAACTCTAACGATTGGATTTATTGGTGGATACCATATGGGGATATAAATAAAAGAAAACGGAAAACGTTCAACTTTTGTTGTTATCCTTTATTTTAAACTGGTCAATTTATTTTGATTTAGTTACGTGATCTACATTTAAAAAAAGAATTTTTTTATTGATATGGAATCGGTATCAAATTGAATTAAATGAAAATAATAGAAAAAGGATTATCAGAATCGATAGAAATGTATGAATTAGAGAAAAAGTGAATTAGCAGAAAACTATTAGATTAAAACTTTAAGCTCTATGTAAACACCACAACCATTGAAACTATATTAAAATTTCACAAATAACACAATAGACCAACAGCATCAGTAAAGATAACAAAATTAACCGATCTGTCATTTTAAATTTTTCTTAAAATTCCATAATGTAATAAATTTTCTTATCATAAAATTCTTTCGCTATTACAAAAATTGATAAAAAATAAGTTTCATTTCTTCGTTCTCCTCTTACGTACCATCTGTTTCCAATGTAATAAATGTTCATTGGATATTGGTTTATAATATAAAGATTTTATTATTTCTTATTACCAAAAGGGGAGCAACCCTTATCATATCTTTTATATGGATATTGCTTTTTTCCTTAACTTTTCTTTCCTTAAAAAAAAACCGAAACTTAGAAGAAAAACACATTTTTCTGTAAAAACTTTTAAAAGGGTCATTTAAAATTATTTGCTTGATATTAAGACAAATTTTATTTCTTGTTTCGTAGGTTAAATGGGATCAGGAAGATTGACCGTTTTGAGATCAATGATTAAGTTGGATAATTTTTGCATGTTGATTTATAATTTAAATTTTTTTTGTTATATACGTATTGTAATTATTCATAAGGAAGGGTATACAAAGTGGGAGGAATATATAATTTGGTAAAAATATAATTTGAAATAAAAGAATTACTGTCAGTCCTCCATGGTTTAGCAGACCAATATTAATTAATCCTTTCAAAGGTCAGTTTTTGAACCCAATTGAAAACTGTGAAAAATATTAGCTGAAAGGCGAGACCAAAACATGCTGTATGTTGTAGTTTGAGGAAAATTGAACAACTGGTCTAGGAATGGCAACATATTTAGTGGATATTTTCGTTTTGTATGGAAAATTTGCGATTTCTTGAGCTTTCTCGATTTATTGGCAGTTTTATGTAGTAATCGGCAAATTGTGAATAACTTTGAATACATGAATATTTTAAACGAACTTTAGTGAGGTCCGGGTCTAGAGCGATACGATTTTAGACTCAAAAATCAATTCAACTTAGTTTTGCTTTGTAGAATTAATATTTAAAATAATTGTCAAATTATTGTGTATTGTTTAGGCAGTAAGGTAGCATACGTAAAATTTTTTTTTAGAGTTATATTTACTTTTGTTTGTGATGATGTCATTTCCTTTTAGTATACTTAATTATGAAATCAAATTTTGGACATCAGACGTACTCTAGCATTGAAATTTTTTAAACTGCAGACTTTTGTTGCGCTTGAAGAATTTTAGAAAAATTTTTAAGCACTTTAGCATCCGTGGACCGTGTGTGTAGAGCACCAAATCTCTATGAACCAGAAAAGGTTGCTTTGGCTTATATGATATGTGTACGACATAATAATAATGGAAAATATTTCAAAAAATTTTAAGCATTTAAGCGCAAACGTTTATCACTTTTGTAAGTTTAACATTTTCGCCAAGAACGTTTATTGAGCAACTTTTTGAAATCCATCGAAATAGTAAACCTGAGATGGTCTATAAATTTAGATTAAGTTAGGTTACAATGGCCTTCCTAAGAACGAGGTATAGATACGAGCGGTTCGTAGCCATACCATGAAAGGAACATTTGTTGTCCACATACTACCTTTTTGGAAACCAGCCAGAGCTTCTCAATAAGCAACAAATGTCCCCGACGTTCCTCTTGCAGAGGACCGTTAGATCTTGAAAGGTGCGTCCACCCAGATATTTGAGTTTGCTCTTAACCATACCAGGACACGAGCAGAGAAGAAAAAAAAGCCAGTCCTGAGTCCGCTTACATGTTTGTCGATAAAAAAGTGTCACGTAATAATACCCATAACAATTCTGATGTCTCTGCAATTTTTTGATATCAGTTGATCAAACCTGGAGCAGTCCACTGCAGGTCAGATCTGCCTGGCTATTACACAAGTGGTGTTGTCTGACCATCCTGTAATTGTGCCTTTTTAAAGTAGCAGTTTGCAAGAAGTAAGTGGTATTCCCACCTTACCCACACTTTGTGAATTAAATTAGGAAGTGCTGTTGAATTTCCAGCTAAGTTTTATATCCAGCATGAGCCCCAAGTAATTAGTCATATCAGGAATACTCAGGCTGACGCCGCTAAAATTTGTGGGGCAAATACAAGTAATTTTCACTACCTAGAGAGCCAATATCCATTTCTGTGGATGAGGATATAAAGAGCACTGTGCATTAGATCATTAATAATTAAGCTCCAAAAAAGGCGTGTCCGACACGTGACTATTCTTACGAATCTGCGAGCTGGATATTAAGTACTCACCAAGACAGACTTTGACAACCATGTTCCTAAGCAGCAGCCATGCTCCAAAGGTCCTTAAAGTCTTAAGGTTGCAGGTTTTTAGAGTCTTTTGGATTCCATTGATATTGCTTGCCCGCCATAGGTATAAAGCCTAAGGCTGTTGCTAAAAACCTCTAGCGGTGTACAGTTAGCTCGATGGTTTTTAAATGGCCGCAGGGATAACTCCATCCTGTCCTGCAGACTCTGTAATGGGCAAGAAAATCCATGTCAGTTGTGCTTCCATTTCCGTCCTATTTGCCTATAGTAATAAACTATAGCGATCTTCGAAGTCGGTTGAACCCAATTGTGTGTAAGAACACAATTATTTAAAATATTTTGTAAATTTGACTGTTCCAGAAGCTCTATCAACATTTTTTCTATTTTAAATTCATATTTTTTTTTACCTAATTATGAAAATTTAAAAGAATTGCAGAATTCCTAATTCCTGTGAAAGAAAATGTATGCTAACCGTGGCTTTCATTTTAGCTCGTGCCATTGAATGTTCGTTTTTTTTGTGTAGAAAATTAGTAAGCTAGTTTTGGGATTTTGAGTTGGTAGTTTGGTTTTTTACAGGAGCATCGGACAGTCGAGTTCCGTTGAGATTAGTTTTTTTATTGCGTTCTTTTTGGGAAGTAGAGATGAGAGTAGCTTTGTGAAATTTTGTTAAGTGTTTATCGTAGTATACAGATGAAGTAAGAATAATATTCGAAGTAAATCTCAAATTAATGTTTTTATTGTATCTACAAAGGTTGATTGTTGATTACTCAGATTAGCTAGTATAATAATGGATCATAAAGTTTAAAATTGAATATGTGAAATCAAGTTTGATGTAAAACACAAGATTCGTTTTATTACTTAAATTAGATAAATTAGGATCAACCCAAACATTGTGATCAACGATGATCAGAGTGTGAATTAATAAGTCTGTGGTAGTGATATGCTCGGCAAAGTTCTGCCTAGTTCTGTTACCATGCAACTATAACGCTGGCATCTCACAGCAATCCGGAAAATGGTATCTGGAAGATTTTTTGTCCATTATGGCGGATGTGATTTGACCTTCGGTCTGTGAAGAGCAAAAGATCCAAAAAACAGCTTCACCGAAAGAATCGGTCAGCTTGTCTAGCAATTTATCAAGGGGATGAAACTAGGACCAAGTCACCCAGTATATCCTTTAAAGTGTCCCAGGTTTACCGTTTTTGTGATTTTACAACTGGGATTTTGGGGAGGCCCAAAAGGAGCGTTCTTCAGACACTGCCATGTTAAGAACTCTTTTAGACATCAAGTTAGAAACAAAAGTGACATCCAACACTTCTTTTCTGTTAGAGGTTATAAATTAGGTTTCTTGCCTGCATTGCGAATAGCTAAGTTAGTGCTGAAAACAAAATCTAGAAGATGAGTTACTTGGTGTTGCTGCTCCCTCAAATTGTATGTTGTGCATTAGTATCACATCCCAGGATAAGTCTGACTTTTGCCTATGAACGTTTTTGACCAGTCAACTTATCCAATCAGAAACAAAAGTCCCATTCTACGATAAGTAGGTGAGACGAAAATAATCTGAATTCAGAAACCTGAATCCAGAAAATATTTTTATTGAGCTTTAGGTCCGTTGTATCTGCTGCTCTATGACGTTTTGGTAGAAAAATGTTTAGTTTATTTTAAATCAAAATACATTTTAAAACCCATTTGTAATATTATTTATTGGTTCAAGGCTTTGAGAGGACGACAAACAAAAATCAATTTAAAGGAGTAAACGATTATTTACAATTTTGGAACGCAAACTTCACAAGTGCAGTTTTAAGTCAAAAGGTTGAATCAAAAGTAAGAGATAGTACAAGAACTCTCATCAAATCAGAACGTAACTGTTCACAAATAGAAAAAGAGGCCTCTAGGTTTGAGATTGGTGTAAGTGTGTTCCATAAATATCTATGTGAAGTAAGTTTGATCATATAGGCCATATGGTGTACTTATTTGATTCAAAGAAATGATTTCCAAAGCTGACTTCAAAGATGATCGATAATTTTATCAGCGTAAAAGTTTAACATTAAATATAAGAAAGGGAAGCACATAGTGAGAGTAGATGATTTATTGCGTCTTCCTATACATCTTACTACATATTCATAATAATGTAGATGAACAATTTATTAATAATTTCCCTTTTTCAGATAACCTTTCACTCACAAATATATATCAAACTCCACATTTAAAGTTAAAATTCTTTCTAAAGTTTGAATTTTAACCCAAAATCCATGGGCAACGATTATCATTAACCAGAAACTAAAAGCTTTCTTTCAATGCCGTACTGAATTACGGTGGTGAAACACGACATGTTTTGGCTTTGCTTGATGAATAACGTGCGGGATCGAATGAATGAAATCATGTACAACTGTTACAATATATGTCAGAGATTGTGGAATAAAGTCATTGTTCTATTTGCATTTTATTTGTATTTTATTTCATTATATTTGCATTTTATTTGCACCTTATTTGCATTATAGTTGCATTTTATTTGCATTATATTTACACTGTATTTGCACTGTAATATTTGATATTGTGAAATGAAGTCTTTGTCTTATTTGCATTTTATTTGCATTTTATTTCCATTTCATTTGCAATTTATTTGCATTCATTTTGCATTTAATTTGCATTTTATTTGCATTTCATTTGGGCTGTATTTGCATTTTTTTTTGCATTTTATTTGCACTGTATTTACATTTTATTTACATTTGATTTGCATTTTATTTACATTTGATTTACATTTTATTTGCATTTTAGATGCTTTTTATTTGCATATTATGTTACTTTTTATTAACAGCAATCTTTTTCCATTTTAAGTGCATCATTTTATTTGCCTTTAATTTGCATTTTATTTGGACTGTATTTGCACTGTATTTGCATTTTAGTTGTATTTTATTTGCACTGTATTTGCCTTTAATTTGCATTTTATTTGCATTTATTTGCACTTTACTTGCATTTTGTTTGCATTATATTTACACTTTATTTACAATGTGATATTTGCAATTGTGAAAAGAAGTCTTTGTTTTATTTGCATTTTATTTCCATTTCATTTGCATTTTATTTGCATTTAATTTGCATTTAATTTGTATTTTATTTGCATTTTATTTCGACTGTATTTGAATTTTTTTTGCATTTTATTTGCACTTTATTTGCATTTTATTTACTTTTGATGTGCATTTTATTTACACATGATTATTTTAATATTAGTAATTGCACTGTATTTGCATTTTATTTGCACTGTATTTGCATTTTATTTACATTTGATTTGCATTTTATTTACATTTGATTTACATTTTATTTGCATTTTAAATGCTTTTTATTTGCATATAATGCTACTTTTTATTTCCAGCAATCTTTTTCCATTTTAAGTGCATCATTTTATTTGCATTTAATTTGCATTTTATTTGCATTTTATTTAGACTGTATTTGCACTGTATTTGCATTTTAGTTGTATTTTATTTGCACTGTATTTGCCTTTCATTTGCATTTTATTTGCATTTATTTGCATTTCGTTTGCATTATATTTACACTTTATTTACAATGTGATATTCGCAATTGTGAAAAGAAGTCTTTGTTTATTTGCATTTTATTTGCATTTTATTTCCATTTCATTTGCATTTTATTTGCATTTAATTTGTATTTTATTTCAGCTGTATTTGCATTTTATTTGCACTTTATTTGCATTTTATTTACATTTGATGTGCATTTTATTTACACATGATTATTTTAGTATTAGTAATTGCACTGTATTTGCATTTTATTTGCACTGTATTTGCCTTTAATTTGCATTTTATTTGGATTTATTTGCACTTTACTTGCATTTTGTTTGCATTTTATTTACACTTTATTTGCACTGTGATATTTGCAATTGTAAAATGAAGTCTTTGTTATATTTGCATTTTATTTCCATTTAATTTGCATTTCATTTGCATTTAATTTGCATTTTATTTGCATTTAATTTGCATTTTGTTTGGGCTGTATTTGCATTTTTTTGCATATTATTTGCACTTTATTTGCATTTTATTTACATTTGATTTGCATTTTATTTACATTTGATTTGCATATAGGATGCTTTTATTTGTATTTTATGTTGCTTTTATTTCCAGCACTCTTTTTCGATTTTAAGTGCATTTTATTTGCATTTAATTTGCATTTTATTTGCATTTTATTTGGACTGTATTTGCATTTAGTTCTATTTTATTTGCACTGTATATGCCTTTGATTTGCATTTTATTTGCATTTTGTTACATTTAATTTGTTATGTTATTGTTAATTTAATTGTTATATTTTGTTGCATTATATTTACAATCGTGATGTTTGAAGTTTGAAGAAATGAAGTTTTTGTTTTATTTGCATTTAATTTGCAATTTATTTCCATGTCATTTGCATTTTGTTTGCATTTAATTTTTTATTTTATTTGCATTTTATTTGCATTTTTTTTTTGCATTTTATTTGCTCTGTATTTGCATTTTATTTACATTTAATTTGCATTTTATCTATATTTTAACTGCATTTTATTATAGATTGCATTATAGATGCTTTTTATTTACATCTTATGTTGCTTTTTATTTCCAGTACTCTATTTCCATTTTAAGTGCATTTAATTTGCATTTTATTTGCATTTTATTTGGACTATATTTGCATTTTAGTTGTATTTTATTTCACTGTATTTGCCATTAATTTGCATTTTATTTCAATTTAACTTGCATTCCATTTGCATTTAAATAACTAAAAATGCAAATAAAGTGTAAATAAAATACTATTAAAATGCAAATACAGTGCAAATAAAGTGTAAATATAATGCAAACAAAATGCAAATAAAATGCAAAGAAAATGCAAATAAAATGCAAATATAATGCAACTAAAATGCAAATAAATTCAAATTATATGGAAATAAAATACAAATAAAATGCAAATAGAACAATGACTTTATTCCACAATCTCTGACATATATTGTAACAGTTGTTCATAAAATGTCGTGTTTTGAGTTACTAAAATGTAAATAAAATGCAAATAAAATGGAACTAAAATTCAAATAAAGTGAAAATTAAATGCAAATAAAATGCTAATATAAATTCAAATAAAATGCAAATAAAATGTAAATAAAATGCATATACAGTACAAATAAAATGCAACTAACATGCAAATAAATTAATTAACTTCGGATTAATTGATCGGTTATATGAAAAATACTGAAGAAAAGATAAAGAAGAAAAAACGTAACAGAATTTTTAGTTTTGTCGCGGATTGTTCCCCCTTTATAGCTAGCTTTTTAAAACCACAGGTTTTGTATATGTTCAATTTAATCTAGTAATATCTCAAATACTCATTGACGGATTAAAAAAATAGTTTTTTTATTTTAATGAAAAAAATAGTTCATTCTAGTAAAAAAAATTTTAATCATAATTTTAATTCATATATTAAAAAAAATGAAATTTAATAGGGGTTAGAGAGGAAAGTTGATATCCTCGTCGATTTTAAAAAATTTTGCTGCAAGGAGGCTATGAATATCTATATACTCAAATTTACTCAAATTAAGACGATTGTCATTGGCCATAAAACGAAAAAAATGCAGTAGTTGCAAATGTTCCATACAAACCGAAAATATCCATCAAATATATGGTAACATTCCTTAAGACTTTGCACGATTTTGCTCAAATTGTAGTACAGTGCTTATTTTGATCTCACCTTTCAGTTTATATGCTATTTACCGAGATTTGCTACAGCTCATTGCTCAGGCATTCGAAAAGCTAAGGTGAGCCGCTTTCTTATGTTTTAGATTTTCGCTAACAATTTTGTCCAAAAAAAATAGAAAAAATATACTGGAAAGAAGTTCTTTATATTCATGTCCACAAAATTCTCTAAATTTAGACAATTGCCACCTAAAATTGGCCATACAACGAGAAAATTATTCGCGACTAAACAAAATTTACTTCTGTGAAACGTTTTTTTTAATTGTCTCTTCCACAGTTGAAAAACAATTTTAAACAAATCAAACAATGTGACGCAAATCGATGTAACGATTGCCTGATTTTGATCATTTGTGAATTATCCTTATATTGAAACTTAAAAAAAATATGTTACATTACTGTTTTTGCTTTCCATGAACGTCTTTGTTGCTTTATATAGAATAAGGTTTAAGCTAAATATTAAATCAATACACTCCCATCCTGCTTTACCGATTTTAAAATTTGGTACTCTTACTTTAAGGGCTGTCTATGTCCATGATGTTCGGCAAACAAAGTAGCTGCTCTCAGCCTATATCAGTAGGTTTTAGGAATATGAAGGTTTGATTGCTAATGCATAATGTCGCTGATGGATTGTTAAGCCACCTCGCATGATTCAAAACTGCAAGATTACCATCGTTTCAGTGCCTTCTTTATAAACGCATGGTAGTTGTAATAAAGGGGCACATTATTAAAATTCGAGAGTACGATTGCGAAGATATGTTTTTGTTGGGCTGAGATTTCCAGTTCTAGAATTAAACTGTTACCTGATTGACTGTCACTGAAATCACTTAATTTTTATTAAATTTTACCAGAATAATGGAATAGTTGACACAACACCAAAGCAAAATACAAACAAAACGAAACAATTATTGTTGGTTTTTGTGAACACGTTGGGGTCACCGATTTATGGAGGTTGCATAAAACCAAGAAAAACAGTAAACAATTGAATATATCTAATTTATAATTATAGCACTTTTTAGAACCAGCTAAAACAAAAATTCAAAACATTGGAAATAATATTTCTTTGGTATTTTTTGTATTAAATTTCTAGATATTACGATGTGTGAATTCATAGGATGAGAGAATATTTCGTCAACATCTAAGTCAACATTCTAATCAACATCCTAAGTCACGAGTGTAAAGTCATTATTGATTGTTGCCAATCAATGCGAAACTTAATATCTGACGTAAAGTCAATATGTTGTTATATTTTTGGTTAGGAAATATAGACAACATTAGGGGAGTTTTTAATCTCGGATTGGTTTTTGTGAACAATTAAGCTTAAGTACATATTGGAAATCACATGAATTTTGCAATTGTGTAAGACACACGGAATTTGAACAATGTGTCTCTGATGAATGTAGTTCAAATTCTGACACGAAACACAACAAAATTTTTTCTAAAGGAATTTTAGAGAAAATGAAAAGTTATTTCGAATTGCAAAATTCAAGTGATTTCCAATATGTACTTAAGCTTAATTGTTCACAAAAACCAATCCGAGATTGGAAATAATTTTCAAAATATTAAAATGGATAGGAGCCTGATGTCAACCTAAACAAGCATGGAGGTATTAATAGTATAAACATGTTAAGTTTTCCAACTAATGTACTTTAGTCTTACAAATTTCCAAAATTGGTTTACTGATCGTTATATATAGATTACGCAAAAACACTTTTTTCGGTTTATTTAAAACAAAACCCCTTAAAAAACATTTCCATAAACCACAAATCCTTCTTTATGTTTTATATCTATCCATCTTAATATAATTCCCTAAACTATATAGTCAAATCGTATCGCGTTTTTCCCTTAAATCCGTTAAATATAAAAAAACTTTTTCATGTATTCATCCAAAGATGTAGCATCATTTATCATACAAAATGTATATTTTGACTTTTAAAAATCACAAGCACCTGAGAGATATCATCGATATTTTATCTCCTTATACTTTTGATTCTGGATGAAAAAACTGAATGACTCTAATGACATTGTCGTCCATCGTGTTTTTCTTCGACAGTGTGATAAAAAATGTAATAAATGTTTAAATTTTGATATGAAAATAGCGGAAAGGAATTGTTTTTATTGTAGAAAAAAACTATATTCTAAATCCGTTCTGAAAAAGAAAAGAAGAAAAATCTATGGATCTAGAGTGGGGAGAGGAGAGTGGTTGAAATTATGAACAGTAAATATTATCCAACCGGATCACGTTATTATTTTTCTTGTTTTTTTGGAATTTTTGCATTTCACTTCTTGGCATATGTCTTCCAATTTTTTACATTTTTAATCAAATACAAAAGAAAAGTTTAAAAGATTGTGATAATTTTTTTTTATTTTTCCTACATATAGTTTGACACATAGTTGTGAGGTGATTTTTAAATTGAGGAAAAATTTTTACGGTTCGTTACATAATATTTTGGTATAAATTTTTTGAATTTTTAAAAAGAACAAGAGATTTTGAGTTTAGTTTATGAACAATTTGTGTGACTACGAAAGTAACTTTATTGCATTACAGTAAATTGTGTGAAAACAATTTAGGTATAGATTTTAGAAGGAAATATAAAATGGTAAGATCAGTGGCGTCATTTCACCAAAATCTTGGGGGGGGGGGGGGGCGAGAATTTAAATGACATAAAAAGATTTTTTTCGTAAAACATAACATACACGTTTTTATACACAGATATATTTAAAAGCATTTAAATGCATCGACTTAGAAATAAAAATAAAATGCTTTTGAGCTACATTGGTTACTCTGCTAGTCTTCTGGTGTTGCTTCATCGAAAATCCCTTCATTTGTTAAAAATAATTTTAAATTAAGTATCATCTCTGCATTGTTTAAGCATCAAGAAAGTAGTTTTAATTAAAGCGCTTGTGTATATCCCGGGATTTAAAATTTATGAGTCACATAGTCCCAAGATCCATAAAACACCACGGGATTGCAATCCCTACGTGACTTCTCTTATGTCGAATCGTTTTTTTGTTTGTTTTCCTTTATTTGTCTCAGAGAGAAAGAGTTATGTCTACCCTAAACTGACCAGAGCCAAATCGTTAAAATGCGGGACAAAATGCAAACGTTCTTCCAAATACTAGCTAAATAGAATTTCTACTGCGAGAAAGTGGAACGGTGAAAACGTGCTAACTAGATTGTGCATAAATTTACTATTTAATGCTTTTCTTTACTATTTTATTCTTCAAAAAATTCTTTTATTTTAATTGGACATTTTTCAACCGTTAGGAAATGTGCTTGCAGTGGTTCGTACATTTTCAAATTTCTTTCTAGTGCTGGCATTACCGCCAGCCAGCGAGTTTCACTGTATCCAATAAGTTGGTTATGTTCGACATTACTTTTGCCATAGAACTCCTTCAACGTCTCCAGTAAAGACAGTAAAATATCCAAATTTTTTAAACCCTGCCATTTAAATCAGCAGCATTTCTTATTGCATTATTTAGAATATGGGCTGCGAATCCAATACCCAATACACTCTGGTTCAAATTCGAGTTTGGCTTGTTTTTAAATTTTCGCCCCTTGACGTGACACCACTAAAATTGGTGTTCGTGTTATCAGCGCAATTAGGAACTAACTTTTTGTCAATGTTAAATAACAACAAGAAAACATAATAACAAAACAAAACTTGTTCAAGCTACTGGAGCTGGCGGCTTATAGCAACGATTTTTTATGTTTATCTGTATCTATATGTCTTTTAATATCATAATGTCCACTGTTAATTTGCAAATTCACTCCGACTGGTAATACACTAAACTTTTGCGTCGTTGTATTTTGATTTTTTTATAAAAGGATAATGCAATTCAATATCGTATAAGAATTTACGTAACCGTTTCCTATCCGTCTTGATTTGCAGGAGAACTTTTTAAATATAATTTTAAAAATTAGCATAAATTTACCTTTTATAGTAGCCTAAATCTTTTGTTACACAAGTAAAGACTGCAAAACAATTGAAACAATTTATTTTAATTTTACTAAATAATTAATATCTTTTGTGTATTCTGTAAGTATAAGAGGTATACAGTATACCTCTCGTTCTATCTTTTGCAAATCTATACCATTTATCAAGTTTTTATGCTGTTTGCTTTGTTTGTTCTTTATTGAGAAAAAAAATTATATATTAGAAAATAATAATTTTACTTTTGAGCTACCTAGTTAAAGTGTGTTTTAAACAGAGTTTGAAACGCTACTTATATCACTCTTTTACTTTGTCCTTTCAGTGCGTAGCTTAAAAAAAATATAACACTCCCACATACAGGAGTGAAAATAATAAAATATCATTCTTGCTACAAAATTGAAATAAATATTTTCTTTCAAATACTCAAAACTTTTACTTTCGCGTCAAATTTGATGCTTTCCAACGTAAAATGCTTCAAATGATTCGTTCAATTATTCATGTATTGTTAGAAAAATGAATATAAAGGATGACGTAGAGTGACTAATTTTCTTCTTTTGCAAATCGAATGAAAGAACAGGAAAATGTAATCTGCTCCAAAGGAGTAAAAT
The DNA here is from genome assembly GCA_963693315.1 of Diogma glabrata. NCBI lineage: Eukaryota > Metazoa > Arthropoda > Insecta > Diptera > Cylindrotomidae > Diogma > Diogma glabrata. Next base: position 76,005,117 of record OY856186.1, on the reverse strand, counting down.
CGAGAAAACAAAAATTCTACTCTTACGAGTAAGAACGATATTCAAATTATGAACATTTTAATTTTTGAATATTATTTCAAAGGATTGAAATGAGTGCTCGAATAAAGGAAAATTGTAAACTCTGGTTTAAAAATTTAAATTTTTATGAATTTATACGCAAAACTGCGTCTTTTTAAGTAAAATATTTTGTATTTTATTTTTCATAATATACTTTCGATCTCTCGTATATACACCTGGGAGATGTTTCTATAAACAAAGAAACCTTTTCGCTGAGGTAGATTTGTTAGACATTAAAAGATATGTAAATTATTGAAGTGAAATAACTCAGTTTAGTATTTCTAAGAAAATTATAGTTAAAACACTATTTTAGTAAAAAAAATATTGCACTGGTTTGTTCTCTGAATATGGTTAAATCAACATATACATAACATTATACAAACTGCAAGAAAAAACTGTGAAGCCATTGCTTTGACTAAGATATTGCGCAAACTGTACGTAGATAGATATAAGGTTTTTTGATTATTTCGATAATGCGGGCAAATGTGGGGGAAATATTTGTTTCGTGGGACGCTTCGTGGGACAGATTTCTCCGTGGGACAACGCAATGAAATGTGTGACATTTCCACGCAGCGTGGGACGTCTGGTCAGTTTACTACCCATAAACGTGCGTAAATTTTTCATTTGATTCAAAATTGTACAATTATTGCGAGCTTCTTTTAAATCTATAAGAAAAACCTACCACAAAAAAATAATAGTTTCTCCCTCCCTGTGACTGTATAAAAAAAATGAACAAAGATTGACGTTTACGTTTTGGATTTTATTATAACCAATCAAACATATAATTTTTGCTATAATATGAATTAAAAATTATAGTCCATATAGCGAAAAGAATTTGTCAGTAAGTTTTCATAACATACTTTAAAAATATTTACATAGCTTAAATATTTGTTCGTGTCGTTAGAAATAATGCTTGTCCATTATAAAACATTCACTATTATAAAATCACTGGAAATAACCCAATAAATTCAAATTACTCCCGTAATTATTTTCATTCATTTTATACAAATTAGCACAACTATCAAGAAAACTTTTGATATGTTATAGGATTTTACATTTTAGAATTGTTTTTAATTTATTCTTTTTAAAACAGTCTTGTAAAGTTTGTACAATATGATATAGATAAAAAACAAGGCCAAACAGTCAGGGTTCTCCAAATAAGTGGGGTATAATTAAGTTGTGTTCTTCTGCATGTACTTACTTTTAAGTTTATATAAATTACCAATGGTCAATAACAATTGAAATTTGAATGTTAAATACTGCACTATGAACTCTCGAGGTACCCTATACTAATGAAATATTTTGTTTCCTCTGGCTCAGATACGAATATTTTATAAACAAAACACAATCGTTCTTCTAAAAGCACTTTATAGTACGATAGAATTTTGTCAAAATACGCAACCACGGTGTTTTTGGAAGAACGATCGTGTTTTGTTTATAAAACTGATTTCATCAGAAGATTAGAAGCAATACGACCGCCTTTCGTATCGGCGGCGCTCTAGTCCTTGATACAAAGAACGATAACGGTTTGAATATTGCGGCGAACTGTACTTTAGTCGGGCCAAAATAATATGTAACGTAATAATTATATTATCAGATATATTTCAATTAATAGTATGTGATAAAATTGGTATATTATACCGCATTTACAGCGGCATAGCAAATTAGTAGATGTAATTTAAATCTGTGCTGTACACCCTTTTTATTTTGAAAGCTTGCAACTAATTTGATATCTAGCCTTACTAAAAATCAATTTTTTTTAAATTTTACTACTTCACGCTATGAACACCATTGTAAATAAAAATCTTTGATTTCTACACCGTCTCCTTTTCCCAAAAATTAATATGCTATCTACTAATTTGCTATGTCGCTGTAAATGCGGTATTAGTTAAGCAAATCTTCTAAAAATTAGATAAATTTACAAAATAACAGTGCATTAAAATTTTTATAGTGCATAATTCTGTCACGATTGGATGGTTTTATTGAATCGATGTATTGATAGTATCAGATCCTTGGGGGGGGCCAATGCCCCCCCCAGCCCTACCCAATTGACGCCCCTGGGTAAGATGTTTGAACGGATTTGAAAAAGTTGATTTAAACCTTAGAAGAAAACTCTTCTCATTATATCTACAGAGTTAAATAAGTTAAGTAAATGTCCTGTGAAACATATTCACCTTAATTTCTGCTACAATACATATAAGTTATTCATATTAAACCTTTACAATTTTTCCTTTTATTTATTCAAAAACATTTATTTACATTTTGCAATTTTCCAAGGTTTTCTATTTACCATTTTTTCTTTCCACTTTTTGTTGTTTTCAAAGTGGTTTCAGGTGAATAACAAAACGTGAGTGGTATTTAGTCATAAATCACAAGTTTTGTTATCCAACTTTTTTCTATTTAAATATATTTTAAAAGAAAACCAATATATTTTTGTGATTTATTTATGTTTATTTTGGTTTTTGCTGATTTCCTTATTTAAGGATTAAACAGAAAATACTTTTAAGTAAAATAAATTTAAGTTTGGCTTTACACCGTTGGCAAAGTATCGATACAAAATTAATTTAAATTTAATTTTTTACCTAGAAAAAACAGTAGTGTCTGTGGCTACTTTCTATTTCTGTAAATATTTGCTCTCCTTCGAACTGCAACTTATTTGTAGGTAAAAATCAAGAAACATTTTTTTTAATTATTATTATTTAAACCACCAGTAATTAAGGTTGATTATTTTAACCAAAATGTCTGATATCCAGATTTTAACCAACATGTCTATTCAAGTTTTTAACAAGATTTAGAAAACGGCGTTCTTAGAATTAGATTCTATTACTTTTTGAATAACTTATATGTTATCTAAAAATATGGAACTAATGCTTGACGGATATTTTTAAATTAATATTTTTTTTTTGTTTATTCATTTTCAATAGAGGAACGTTGACAGCCTACAAACGCCTGTCATTTGTATTAATTTTCAATTTAAACAATTTTCAACTGAATTTTAACCGATAAATTAGTCGCTGAATTCAACAACTGATCATTTGATTTTATTTTATCAACAACTTTTAACGGTTGTAAGTTTGACAGTTGAATTTGGTTAAAATTGAAAAACACAACAACTTGATTGCACAAGTAACAAAATTTCTGTTGATTATACTAGACATAGTAGGTATAAGTCTAAACATGAAAACAAAACCATCGCCTGCTTATGATAAAAAAAATTATTACAAAAAATTCTATTATGAGCTATTTTGTTAAAAAATAGATATACATAATTTCAACAACTTTTTTAGATCTTTAATGAAAACTGTGCGTGTCTGATGAGGGGATGATAATCAGGAATATCGAAAGAGACACGAGCCTTGAGACTTAAATTCCAACTAGTCTCAGTCTGTGAGTTCAAATATTTCTCTTCAACCCATCACAAATGCGGGATTGCATGCAAAAGTTTCAACAGAGGACGGACTCAAATGAGCAAAAATAGGGACTCTGACGGTTCCAAAAGCTGGAGAAACCAAGATCATCATACACACCACATCAAATATAAATAAAACATTTAAAATTAAAAAAGGTTTCAATTACCCCATTATTTGTATTTGATACAAACCTTATCAATATTAGCCAAAACTAGTGACCAACAAATTTGGTTCAAGGAAATCAATCAATCGTTGCGCCAATAAAACGGACGATTGTTGAACAAGAATAATTATACAATATAAAAACCAAACGTTGCGTCAATGGTACAGGTGACTGTTCAATACGAATAAAAAAATACAATATAATAACGCTACATCACTGGGACAGGCAAATGTTGAATGAGAATAATAATACATTATAATAACCAATTGTTGCGTCAAAAGTCACAAGCAATTGTAGTGCAATAATATACAGGTCATACTACATAAAAAATGTTTTTGTTCCAAACATCATGTGCACATTACAGATATTATTGAAACTGATGCAAAAAAATTTCTTTTAGATGTAAAACTATTCAATATGTCTTTCCCCTTTATTTCGTTCTTTTGTCAAAGGATGAAAATCATAACAAGATAACTAATTTAAGTTTTATTCATTCATTTAAAATTCAACCGTTAACAAATTTTATCAAATCTGTTTAAGATTAACATTTGCTACAACTCTTAAGTTTTAATAGTTCTTTACAAAATTTGTAATTTCTTCTGGTTTATTTTTATTAACACTTCACAATTAGAAATAATAATAAAAAAAAACACTATAAGCATTGGACGGACGGACGGAAGTAACGTTTTCAAACGGAAATGACGTTCAGTAAAATAAATTATAATGAAACCCAATTTATTCATCTTTATCATACTACACTACGATTTTAAATCTTACACACATACGTTCACACAATTGCATCAAACCATAATAAAAAAATAAAACAAAGAAGAAATTCAAACAGCAATGAAATAATAAAAACAAATAAATATTATTTTCGGCAAGTATACCATACAATTCGATTATGTGTCATTATTTTTTTAAAATAATGAAATTTTAATAGTCTATTATTCGTCAAATAATTTTTTACTCAGTCTCGTGTTAAATATTATATGAGTTAGTGGTGTTCATTTTAGGTTCTTAATTATTGAGTTTCGTTATTTTTTAAATTTATATTTTTTTCTTAGTTTTCATTCAAGCAATAAACAAAAAGTGCTTATAATCTTTACATGCGGTTGATGTAAAACTTCTTTGGCTACTATGGTAGGTATTAGCAAAAAAATTAAATATAATATAAAAATGTCATATTGAAATTTAGTGTAGCATTTATTGATAATATATTTTACGATGTGAAACGATGTGTAAAAAAAGCCATATTTTCAATAATGTCAATTCAATTATTATCATAATTGAAATATGAAATTAGAGGTTTATGATAACTAAATTGAGAATTACCGCATCAAATTCTTGTACCTATTGTTAAATTAAATGGACATGTATTCATCGTTAAATTTAATTTATAATACTTTGTTAGACTTTGCAACACATTGTGTAAATATACTATTTTATTGCACATGTTGTAAATTATATTAAAAATAAATGTTACTCTAAATTTCAATATGACATATTGATTTCCTATTTAATCTTTCCAATAATACATGCCACAGTAGCCAAAAAAGTTTTGCTTCAACCTCGGATGAAGATTACGCATTTCATATTTTTTAAGTATAGGTAGTTTATCTAAAAATAATGCAAAGAATACAGTTAGTCCAAGATACATTTTAATGGATCGTTAAGTTTTGTTTATGCTAAATTAAACTGCATATAAGCTATGTGTCAGAGTTTAATTCAATATTCCACGATTATATATAAACTGTAGTTTTATGCCATGATTCCCATTAAATAAGGTTTATTTTGATGATTAAAGAATGCGAAAATTGATAACCAGTACGATTATGTATATATTTATTAGAATACTTATTTGTTTACTTAAACATTTGCCAATGTCTAAGATACTAGATAATTTTACTCACAAATATTATCAATTCAACACTCAGTGATAATAGTTCTTCATTCAACTATTTTGTTTGAACTACAAAAACATTCGATGCCTAATTTTTTTATAGACTAGACATGAGTATCGTAAATTCTTATATGTTTGTACTCCCATCACTCTTAATGTTAGTGTCTGTGCATGTACATTTTCAATAAAATCATTGTTTAGTTATACATTTAATACCACCGTTTGCCACTACAATTCCCTATTCTCTCCTATTTTGACCAAAACGATTGGAATATGTGCATGTGTTCAAATAATAAATATAGATATCGGAAGCAATTTTGTATCCAACTCGCATTATTTTACAATTTCAAATACAATCAAAATTCCAAAGCTCGTTAATTGAGATACATAAAACAACTGAAAAGAACTTAGCCTACCTGGTTCAAAACCAAAAAACATTCAATATTGTACAGCAAAAATTCAAAGAAAATCAAAAATGAACAACCTGATAAGGTTTCCATTTTTCAACCCAGCATTATTTTCTCAAGTTATTTATAACTTTAAACAAAAGTTTCGAAATAAAAATAGACGTTAGCTACTTTTTTACCCTATTTAAAATTTGTCTAAACTTTTCTGTTGTTTATCAGCCCTTGAAATTGAATGAATTTTAGATTATGTTTTATTATAAAAATTTTTCCAAATAACAAGAAAAACAAAAACAATAGTACGAGAATGACGGAAAAACAACATTCGACGGTTACTTTGAAGAGTATCTACACATTGTTTTGTTTCTTACTACTATGAGAATTTTCCGTCCGGTTAGGAGCTCATTTTATTTTTTTTTTATTTTCTAATATATTTTTCTTCCAGATGTAAAAGTTTTGTTCTTTTTTAACAATTTTCTAATTTAAAATTCAAAAATTTTCTTTATTTTGAGTTGTTGAAAAATTATGCATGTACAAAAATCAAAAGGGGAGACTAGTGAAAAGGAAATGTGAGATGGATAATTTAGTTTTTTTCGTGAATTATTAAAAATGATTGCATTTTTCGAAAGATTGAGAAAATAGACATTGTCGGTTGAATTTATACAAAAAAGCATAAATGATCAATTGGACGATTTCAATTATTTATTGATTCAGAAGCGAAAAATAAACGCCGTTTGAAAACGAGGTTTTTTTTGTTGAAAAAATGACATATTAACTCGAAAAAGTCGAAAAGTATTGAGTTTCAGAAAAAACTTTATCCACGACTACTAAAGAATATATATATTCATTCCACAACTAGTGAATTTGATTAAAATTCTTTAACTGTTCTATAGTTTATTAAATATTACCCTAACAAATTAAACAACAAACTTGTTTTGTTTTTCGCTATCTTTGATGTATTTATTTCAATATGGCGATACAAATTTTTGCATGAAAACTGGAAATTAAACGAAATATTTTACAGTCGTGGATAATATAGCATCTTGTATTCACTTAGGATGATGGCAATTCTTCACTGGGATGATTCCCTCCACTCACTACGCTCGTTTCGGGAAACTTCATCCTCGTGAAGAATTGCCTTCATTCTAAGCTCATTCAAGAATCTAGTATTCTATGACACAAGTTGCTTAGAATTAGCTATCAATTTCCGAACTTATTTTAAATGAAACATTTTTCGCCCCCGAGAAAGGGTGGCATCCATCCCCAGACTATAAGCAATCCCCGACATAGGGTCAACTTTGAAGTAGAGGGTAAGTAGAACCAAAATCCAAATAATTTTTGTGCAAATCGGTGCTGTTTGCCAAAATTATAAGGGAAAACGATCAATTACTGCACTATTTATTAATTATACTAATTATTTAATATCGTTCATTAATTTTATCTTCAATTAGTTGGTTTTGGCATGTAGGATGATAATTTGTTCGTTTTTATATTCGCATTAAAAAATAGTGACACAATTTACTTTAACTTCATCGAAAAAAATGCATAACTAAATTGAAAGCACAAAGCATTTATTTGGATTTTATTATACACCACAGAATAAAGAGACAGTGAATATTTTTTAATATTTTCCTTTTTTTACTTATTATTTTGGTAGTATTGTATTATGTATGTTATTATGTTGAAAAAAAAAGTTATTATGAAATTTTAAATTTTATTTGGTTATGTTTATGTTTTAGAGTAAGAGCCCGCGACGACCAGAACTTCGTTATTTTATGAAATCTGAAAGTTTTTCTGCGCATACCCCCTACTTTTGTAGGAACGATTAGTGACATATGAAGTTTGGGTCATAGTGGCTTTGGCAGGGAGCAGGTTCCAAAGGGGCCTCCAAAGTTTTGTGAAAGTATAAAAGCTAATTTTTTTATATATTCTTCGAGATAGTATTAGAAGTCACGTCACCCATTGCCAGACACAATTACTATCGTGGAAACCCCTGCCAGACACCCTAAAACTTTACAGTTTAGTCTATTTAGAAGACCCTTAGTCTATTTAATTTTATTAGGAAAAATAGATAATATATAATAATTCATAAAAAAAACGTAATTAGTTGATAAGGTAAGTATTGAAAAACTGTTTAATTTTTGTATAAAAGAAAATATTTTATGTTTTTTTGTAAGAATTTTATTTATATTATAAATTATTATGATTTCTTTGTATGTAGTCTTATAAAGAAAAGGATTAATGTCGATTTTATGTTAAATAGATTATTAATTATGCAAATAAATTTTTACACAAATGAAATTGTTTTTGATGATTATTAATGATTAAAATGCAGGAACAGAAAAAACAATTTACACGTGGTTGAAGTGAAACCTTCACAAATTTTGGCTTCAAGATAATGAGACGAATGTAAAATTTCGGGAAGAGGATGATTGCAGGTTTTAGTCATGATCATAGTGATACAAAGTTTGATAATTATTTTACATTTTATTCGTATATATAACATAGATTTATTCAGACTCAGAGCTTACATTTTCGATAAATTATACAAGAGGCTTATGGTAACTAAAGTATGAAATAAATACTTTGGTCTTAATATGGTCAATATATCTTTGGAATACTGCGTCAATTACTGTTTTTGATCTTGTTGTTGATACAGTGCGAATGAAACACTGTATTCCAAAGATATATTGACCATATTAAGACCAAAGTATTTATTTCATACTTTAGTTACCATAGGCCTCTTGTATAATTTATCGAAAATGTAAGCTCTGAGTCTGAATAAATTTATGTAATATATACGAATAAAATGTAAAATAATTATCAAACTTTGTATCACTGTGATCATGACTAAAACCTGCAATTATCCTCTTCCCGAAATTTCACATTCGTTTCACTATCTTAAAGCCAAAATTTTTGAAGGTTTCACTTCTACCACGTGTGAATTGCACACATTTCCCGATCTTTTCTAATTGTCATTGTTTTTTTCTGAGAAACTTCAAACCATACCTTTGAATTGAACATATTCCAATTACTTCTTTACTTACTTGAGTTTAATTGATCTCAAAAATTCAAAATTAATTTAAATTCCCTTAATGTAGTCTAATGTTAATACATGTAGGACTACAAATTGACCAAATGTCAGCCATTGATTTCACATTGATTGGAAACAATCAATAATGACTATACAATCGTGACTTAGGATGTTAATTAGAATAGATGTTCACCATTCTATGAATTCACACAAAGTATTGTCTAGAAATTTAATGCAACAAATCCCATATTAATGTAAAAACATTTCCATATTATGGAGTCTAATGACAATGGAAAAATTCAACTTAAGCAAAAATAAATAAGTGATGAAGAAGTTTCAACTTTGAAATTGTCATCGCCTCAACGGCGTAATCGATAGCGTGTCTGCCCAAGGATTCGAGCCGGGCACTGACGAGGTAGGTTCGAATCCCAACCGAAACACGAAAAATATGAAGTAGAGTTTTTTTCTGAGAAACTTCAAACCATACCTTTGAATTGAAAATATTCCAATTACTTTTTTACTTACTTGAGTTTAAATGATCTCAAAAATTCAAAATCAAACTATAATGTTTTTATTTTAAAAGAAAAGTGTCTTAGCTATTTACATTTACATTCTAAATAAATTTACAATAGATGGCTTAAATGAAAAAAATCGCTTAAATGAATAAATTTCCGTCTGAATAAATTTGCTTGTTGAAATTTCATTTTTCAATAATCGTTTTCGAAATTTTATGTTTTATTTAATTTTGTCTACGGTTTATTGTACAAAATCAATTTCAAATTAAAATTTAAAGGTGAGTTTATGTTACGAAACTCGTCATAAGTTCATATATGTTAAACAACATTAGATCAAATCATTTTTTGAGGTTATGTCTACTAGGTTCAGCGTAAATAAGCAAAAATGGTAACCGCTATTTTTTTTCACGAACAGCGATCTACCGCATCGCTTTGATTTCTTTTAACAAAATTAAATTAATCTGTTTGTTGTTTGCATTAGAGTTGTTTCCACTGCTCATCTAAATCTCTAATACAATATTCAGGCGATTTCCTTAAAATCTAATTGGATAACAAAAGTTATAAATAATATATACAATCATATACATAATAGTGGATTAACAATCTAATTTTACCAATTTTAGTATTTATGGAGGCTACTAAATTTATTCAAAAAACGAATGATTTTCTTTAAAATAGTAAAGGCTTCAAAAAGACAAATTAACTACAAACTTATTTTAATTCAACTTGACTGATTACATATACAAATTAATATTGATTTTGTTAACGCATGGGGCCATTAAAATAATTAACCTTTATAGCTGTTGTACGTTGCGAGTTGATTGATGCCATCAATTAAGAGCCGAATTTAACCGTTTCTGAGGTTTTATTTACATGAGTTAAGGAGTTTTTAATATCTGACTCTGAAGTCTTAACACTATCGCTAAAAATTCCAAGTTGGAAAAGCTATTATTTCCTTAAAATGATTTGAGTTTCTGGATTATATTTTGAACAATCAAGAAACACAAGAAACATATAAATTTCTTAAGTTGATGCATGTGAAATCGGTGAATTAAAATTCTTAAATATTTTTACAACGTAAATAGCTATATAAGCCTTAGATAAATATCGACACCATTTTACATTTTAATATATTATATACTATATATATTTTAATATTTCATATTCGTGACACAAATAATCCTATTCATCTTGAAATTTATGAAGCTCTATATTTTTGGTTTAATGATAGTCACAATTGACAAACATATAAAACGTACATACTCGTATATTTATGATTTTGTTATTCATAAACTTCATCACATATTTACTTTTATAATAAAATACGACATTTTCAGCACATTAAAAACGCATTTTCACTTTCACAAAAATATACGTTGTATGCATTTACACGGCAGGAAAAAATTTATCTTGATATACATTTTTTTTTATTGACAAAAACAAAAAAACTTTTATTATATTCTTCCAAGGAAATTTAAAGAAAATATGTATATTTAGCATAAAATTCAAATTTGAATGATTTCACAGTCGAAAAGAAACAAAAGCAAAGTCATACGTAATTTTCAGTTTTAAAAGGTGAAATAAATAACGAATAGTATAATGTAAATGCAAAAATTATTTTGAAGGGATTCAAACTGAAATGGGGATCAAAATTAAATAAAAGAATCATTTTTGTTATGTAAGCTTAACAATAAGAAAAGCACTTTAACCATTGTAGAAAACGAGTGAGATAAATCACTCCTAAATAAGAAATGCACAAAAATACTCTTCGTGAGCAAAATAAAACTTCCATTATATGTAATTCCGTACAGTAATTTCAATTCAATTTTTATTTAAATTCATATCAAATGACTTTTGTATTTGATAACATCTCGATACAATAACTTCAAATTTGATTTTTCTTTTCCTTTCTAATAAGGAAGACAAATTTCATCTCATTTTCAACATACATATATAAACATATGAATCATAAAATTATAAACGTAAAAATGTTTTTCCATTTTAAAGTATCCAAACAAAAGAAAAACTTTTGAGTCATATTTCGCATAGATAAAAGTTTTTAAGGAAAAACTAAAAACTTTCCGTTTAGAAAATTTAAAACGAGTGTGGTGAGGCGAGTTAATTTTGAATTAGGATAATGACTTGCATGTCTGATTAAGTTTTTAAAAAAGCAAGGAGTTATAAATGTGTGTTATATTTCTTGCATATTGTTAAAGTATTTTTACTTCACCACAGTTAAAATATATAATAAAAGTGGACCATTAAGACTCTAAGGTATCAAGATTGTGGTATGTGTTACGAGTTTCTTACATAGATTTTAAAAGAAGGCTGTTATGGTGACATTGTTTTTGGTTGATACATATAATAAAAAAAAGTACAAGCGGCAGGATATCCGCTAGAAATATGTTGATTTCTTATTCTGGAAATTTTGTGTACAAGGAGAATCTAATGTATTAGATAGATCCATTTTTTGTAATTTATTTCATTGTTTGTTATTACGTAACTATGACGTATTATAAAATGTAAAAATTTTTTTGTTTGTTTTAAACGTTTTTGTTAATAGTTGTTGGAATCTTTTTTGTGGAAACAGAGAGAGAGAGAGATTCATATTTGAAAGAAATTGATAAAAATATTTCCAAAAATGATAAGTTTATTAATTTGTTATAAATTTTTGTATCTAAACGGCTGTTATAACAGCTTAAAAAACCATTTTTTGTTATTAAAATTTCTCTTGTTTCTTAAAGATGAGTTGGTTTTTCCTGATCGACGAACTTGTCCAATATATAAATAAAACACACATTTTCAGAAAAACTTTTTGATCTACCTCTACATAGGTATCATATATAGTCATTCAGTGTTAAAATTTTTTAAATGTATTACAAAACTAACATGAACAATTTATCGGACAATTATAACATATAATTAATTACTATAGCAAATTTGTTTTAAGTTTGAAGGAACAAAACTAAAATGGGGTTGTCAATAATCCAGCTAGTAACATAATATTTGATCATGTGATGCACCGTTTTCCTAAATTATTAAACCCAGATATAGAGAGTTATTTGAAGGCTCATTTTTTTAACAAGCATGCCATCATCAAGAAATATTCCCCAACTAAGATTGAGTGTGCCATCGTTGACTAAATACAGTTTATCCGCCAGCACTCCTGGTTTCACCTTGGCTAGTGATATCTTACTTATTGCCAGTGGTATGTGATATATCTCACGACAACTCGCATGTCAATAGTAGGGACTGGAGTACGTTTTTACAGTTTTTTACAGAGAGATAGACAAAGTTTATCAAAGTTTACAGTTTTTTACAGAGAGATAGACAAAGTTAAACCAGTGGAAATATTTTTTCAAAATAGTGTTTCAATTTAACTATCATTTTCTCAGTATCTGTAAATTCCTTTTTTAAGAAAAATATATGTAGATACAAATATACATAAAAAAGCTTTGCTAAAAAGCTGCTAGATCCACAACCTCAACATGTTTCTTAAGTCATTAAAAAAGGCAAAGCTGGAAGAAATATTTATCTTACAAAAACTGTTTTCTCTTCCATCCCGTTTACCACAGCTAAAGCTTTCGATTGATAGATTCAACATCTAAAATACTTAAACCATTATTTGACAACAAATTTGCATGTGCCACAACATCAGAAGCCATAATTAAAAATATTTTTATAACCTGGACCAAACCAAACTAGCATCGTATGTCGCAAATTTTGTAACGATTTATGCATCGAATTGTAAAGAATTAAAATATTGCAGATTCTCCTTCGATATTTTAGAGAGAAGTTCAGCAACGAAGTGTGTCACGGTGGGAAAAATTGACTAAAAAAGCTGAATTCAAATATGAAGCGTAATGCACTGGTAAGGATGAGTAGTCCATTTTCTGTAATGGAAACTGGACCTGTTGATAAGAATACCAAAAGAAAGCAATCGATGGACTGTGCGTCTTGAGATTTTATGTTCCAGCAAACGAAAGTTATGTGGATCCGAGAATGAACGTCCACCATTCCAGAACAAATTAATCAATATGCACGAAGTCGAAAGTAAACAGTCTAGACCAAAAAAATGAATAAAAGAGACTCTGACAGCATCAGCGAAGGCAAGACCGTTACATCCACACCAATACTGTGAATAATAATATCAAATAAATTGAATGACTCACCCCATGATGATGGAAGATCCTACTCTACAACACCTTGCCCTGCCTTAGCCGTTCATTTTACTTTTATTGATTGCTAATACTAAAGATGTAAATATTTGATCAAAAATACTGATGTTGCTAAATTTGACCAAATAAGCTGCTGCGTCCCAAAGATTGGTCGATTGTTGACAAAAATGGTTATATCTGATATTAAATTTAATTTCCAACTCCAAAACATTAAAATACGTTATTGATTTTTTATCTTCTTAGTTCTACTCAAATTTTAAACTTAGTTTTATTTTATTTAAAATTAAGATGCATAGATTATATTGCTAGCACGAAGTGTTTTATTATTGCATTTGAAATTCATTACGAATAAATTCACGTTTTATTGTTTTAGTCAGTATATTTCTTGTTCAAATTTCTGAACCTCACTTGGTCGAATACTTCATAATTTTATTCAGACAACGATATTTAATCCACTTAGTATTATTATTAATTCCTAAAGTAAAGTGAAGTCAATTATACAACTACTACGTGACAACTTGTTTTCATTTAATTTATCGATAAAACTCATAGATAAGAAAATAACACAAATCAACAACAAGAAGAAGAAAATGTACTCTAATTTTTCATAAATCAATTTTTTCTGACAGTAAAAATCATTTCTCCAGTATTTAAAAATACGTTTTTTATAGAAAATTAAACGAACAATACGATGGTCATACTAAAAATTAATTACGTAGGCGGGCGGGGCAATGACTAAATATCGATTTAAACATTTTATTTATTTATAACGATAAGAATTTGTTAATAATTTTTATTGACTTTATTTTTTTTTCAAAAAAACATCCTTTAACTTTAAAGTTTAATAAAACAAAACAGAAGTTTCTATCTGTAATAGACCCGAAGTTATGAGTTTTTGAAAATAAGTTTTCACGTCAAATCGTCAAAAATCACGAAATTAGAACCGCTTTATTTTCCAGCAAAAAAAATCGAACACGTGTTTCTTTTTTTCGATATAAAACCCCTTAAAAAAATTTCAGCAAAATCAAAAATGTGTCGGTGAGAAAGGTATTCGGTTTGTAAAAGAATGACCCATGTGCGGCTCTCGAATGTGAAATAATGGTTTTGCAAAGAATATCGTTCTTAAATGTTTGCATACTATAAATTGCAAAAAAATATACTCTGAATAAACAGCTTTTAAAAAAATTCTTTTAAAATAAAAAAACAGAGAGTGTTTAAGCACACCGCACGGCAGAAGTGAAAACTTCATTGGCAATCGCAATCAATTGATATCGTATTAGTAGTATTTGGATCGTATTATTAGAATAAATGAGAAACAAGTCTGAACGATAAACCGCTAACTACACACACTAACCTCACAATGTAAAACAAATAATTGTCAAAATAGCACTCATATGCCAATAGCAGGGACTAAAGTACGCGTGGTTGTCACACACATAGATCAACAAGTTTAAATTTTACAAATCTTCCTGCGGAAAACTAAGCAAATTCATTGGTATTAATGCGCATTGTTGCCATTTGCAAATCACTATCGGCTAAGTGCCACCATTTTTAATTATTTTATTTATCATGATTGCCATCCATGTTTAATCATACATAAGCTATGCCTCTTTGTATAGAATTTATTCGATTTTCGTCTCGTAATTGTGAGCTTTAAATCGATATTATCGATTTTATCAAGTATCAAGTAACAAGTATTAAGTCTTCACTTAAGTTTAGAAACATGTATTACATACAATTCCAAACCGACAACATATTTAGTGAAGATGATAAAATTCCAATACATGTAATTTTGATATACAAATGTAATTGTTTCAGGTTATACTACAACCTCTTACGTTATTTTTAATTTCATAAAAATTATGTTCAATAAAAAAAACATTGATCAAATGTTTTTTACCGTTTAAAACGATAGTTAAATAAAAAGCAAATTAAATGTGCACAACAACTTCCCAAATTTTCAGGATGATTAATGTATTAATGCATAAAGGACAAACAGACATACTTTTAATTTTATATATATTCAATATTTATTTAACATGGTGACTCGAATGCAAATCGCAAAAGACCGTAGCAATATAACTTTAAAAAACTGGGTTATAGATCAATATTTTAAAATTCGTATAAAGAAATTTTTATTATTTTGGTGAATTCATAAATAAAAAAAAATAATATAAATGGTATTTAATAAAAATTAAAAAAAAACAATAAAAAAATATGTACCACACCAGGGATTGAACTCACTACCTACAGCACATCAGTCGAGCACGATATGCACAACGCAATTTGAAACGTTAAGAAATGATAGATAGATTATTATTTATTATTATTTTTAGTCTTTCACCTCAGTGCGTCACGGATCAGCCTAACTTACTACCTACGGAAAAATCTGTGTGTGGTGCGCCTAAAGAAGTGTTCACTTCAAAAATTCTTTTAAAAATAAATGAAATAAAAATCATATCTTTTAAGGAAATGTTCAGAGAATAGTTGAATATTCATCTCTTGGTGTACCAGGAACCCATGTGCTTACAGAGAGTGTATTCTCTATTGTTAATAAACGAAAGCTTAATAAAATACACCAGTACAAATAGTTATTGTTAAGTAAAAAATTATTTAAAGAATAAAATCTCTTGGATAAGCATGAAAACATTGTGCAAATTTTTACGAGGGGGAGCTTAAAGAGGGAGAAAATGGTTTTTCACGATTTGAAGCAAAACTAGACCTTCTATTGAAAAAAGTTTAATATACAGTTGTAGGTGATATTAAGATCTCTAACTTTTGTTCAAACCATTTTTTCACATAACCTGGAGTTTGCCCTGACAAATTGCAAAAAGTTTTTTTTGTTTTTAATTTTTATCTCTCACAAATAAAAATTTTTTTGAACACAATATGGTAGAAACTTTTACTTTTTTATGTCCCTAATATGCTGTAATTTTTTTTTATCAAAATATTTATTTTGACGTTTAATTTTGATTTAAAACCAAAAAATAGACCTCATTTTCACCCGAAGATCCACATGGGCTGAAAACAGTTTTTTCCACAAAATCGATAGCTTTTATTTTTGTTGAAACGTCTACTTTCATACGGTGTAAAAAAAATAAACATTGCAGGATATATAAAAAAAGAAACAAAGAATAGAAAATTCTAGCTATAAATTCGATCAAATTGTGAGATATTATGTAAAGTTTATTTAGAAAGTGAACATGTTATCAGTAGCATATTGTGACACAAGTTTTTTAATTAACATTGTTTAACTAATTAATTGTTCAAAAAATATTCAATGTGTAAAATAAATCTATTTTTTTTTAAATTGGTTAAGCTTTAGTGACAATATTAAGTTTTGTGTATAAACTTTTCTTTCCTGGTAACATTTAATAAAAAGCAAACATTAAACAACAAATTTCAACATTTTTATTTATGAAATACATTAAAGGAAACAGTAAGTAAAGTAAGTAAAGGATCAAAAAACGAAAATCTATCAGATGAAGAGATGGTTGATGGAAGGGGTGCAGAAAGGGGCTATCTTTGATCAAAGGTCTAAAGGGTCACAGAGAGGATTGAAAAATAAAACAATAATAAAATGATGGTTGAGGAAAATTGTTGGGGAGCGGACTATTATTGATCGAAGGTCTGCAGGATAACGTGGCTACATATAAATTAACCATCAAAATCTGTAAATTCAAATGTATACATCTTTTTTCTTAAATGTTTCTGCACTTTTCCTTTAATCAATAATTGCTGGTATATACTCAACAAAATAATAAAAAATATAAGAAATTTTTTTGAATAGCACCTAAACTAGGATAAGGCCATTAGGCCAACTAGGATAAGGGTAATTACTACTCATAATTTTGTTAAATTAAAATAATATTTCATATTTTTTCCTTATTCTTTTTTCATTGATTTTTAATTAAAAATAGTCGACAACATTTTATTTAGGCCACTCCTATCCTAACCGAATTTTCCGGTTAAACTGTGAATTTGATTTCAATAACGGCAATCTGGTTTTGTCACAACATCAAAACCACAGTACAAATGTTTGTACGGTATTGAATGTCATACTCCAAAATTACTTTTGAAGGGTATGGTAGAACTCAAATACTTCCAAATGACGTTTATGAAAGACTTGTGTTTGGTGAGAAATTGAAAAAAAAGTCTTAGATGGAAACAGTGAAAAAAAAGTTTGGTAAATAATGGCAAACCAGTATACTTGACCACCAAAACAATAACTACGACTAATTAAAACGACTTCTTTGAATTAATCAAAATGCTTTCACTTTAGAATAATTCAGTAATAAAACCAAACCTGCTTCCACTTCCCCATTTTTTGTTATTATTCGATAAAGACAAATAATTTCCTAAATTTTTCATTTTTAAATTAAATTAAATTACAGCCATTTTCATTTTAAAAATCAAATTTCAGATTAAAGATAAATAATTACACAATAATTGAATCACAAGGAAGGTTGTTCTCAGTCTTTATTGTACCACAACCATTCATCGAAGGGTCATATTCGTATTCATAGATTCCATTGAAAAATAAGGGAATCACGAATAAAAATAGAATTTCAATTGAATTACAAAAATAGTTTAACTTTTTTGTTATAGACGATAAGGGAAATCATTGATATTTAAAATTTCCACGCAGCATTTCAATACAAAAATTTTATTGATGTCTCTGTTAAAATTATTTACGGTTTCACATGACTAGATTGTTGAAATTTTGAAATATTTCACAAATTGTTTTAATCTTAGAGTCACTGCAGTGTTAGCAAAAGTTCTAACTTAATCTAATAAATGCTTTATTAGATTACCTTTAGGCGATATTTTAATTGTGAGTTTTATTGGAATATTCAAAAGGATATAACAAAAGGGTAAATACATTCTTAATTGTTTCCCGTTTTAGAATTCAGGCGATTTTAAATTATTTCTATTATTTTAGATATTAAAACCAAAGTTCTAGGATTTGTTCATCGGTATTTCTTTTGAATTTATCGGATTTAATTTTAAAATAATGTGTTGTGCCTTGCTATGTATGTGTGTGGCAACATAAATCATTACTCAAATAATTTATATTCACCACAAAATTAACGAACAATATCTCAAAATAATTATTTCTTCTTCATCGATTATTACACTAACATAATATGTTCCGCATTATCAATGTTTATAATATGTTCCGCATTATCAATGTTTATAATGAATAAAGAATATAATAAATAAAGAAGAAGAAAAAGAAGAGTACACAACACCGATTTATTGGATCACTGCTGATTTTCATCGGGATGCTGTTGTCTCGTTTTTCATAACTCACAGTTATAATTTTTAATTTTATCATTATCAAAATTATAATTTTTAATTGGTTTCGAGACACAAAATAAGTCACTTTAAAAATCACCTAAATCAAATTATTATTTTTATTGTGAACTAAATAAAATAAAACTTGTTTCGAAATAAAGTTAAGTTTTACTTTATAAAGTGTTTTACTTGCATTGCATGAGTATTGTTTGTGTAAATAAAAATATATCCAAGTTCAGTTCTACAGTTTATTATTGAGTGAAAGCAATCTACACAAAACCACTCAATATTTGGTGACGCCCGATATTCCCGTTTGGGACATATTGAACACAATTTCATATCAACAAAAAAATAAGCAAAACTACTCAATATTTTGGCGGAATAAAACTCAAAATTTACATATTATTTATTACTGGATTGATTTTTACAAACGGAATCAGTGGAAACAAATACAACATTAGCAGCTTTATATGGTAAAACAAAAGGACATAACAGCAAACAACGGAAAATAATAAAACGCTCAACATTTACAAATAATTTAATTTAACAAAAAACGGAATATGGTTGCGGTTAGCAGTAACTGAACAATATAGCTGAATTTCCTGAATTGGATGAAAGAATGAAATAACGTCTTCAATAACGGATACGAAGGACAAATCAACAGTAGCTGTTCATCACACAAATAAATTTAAGGTTAATATTAAAATTTTAAAAAAATAGTAATAATAATACTTAGCATAAATATTAATTTTGAATATTTTCTTATTTCCTTATGTTTTTTTGTTCAACTTTAACTCATTTTCAATTTAACTGAATGTGCAACGGACAACAACAACAAACGGTGATTATCACGCAGTATCAGGAACTTGGTGAGCAATTATTCATTTTCTTCTTCAATTTCTTTTTCTTAAATTCTCATTATTGAATTCTTTTTATTAAAAATATAATAGTAAATATTTATTTTGAATATATATATTATTTTTACTATTGTTTGATACATTGATTTTGCGGTTGCGTATGCGTTTAGTGTATATATATAATATAATTTTTTTCTATATAAATTACGGCATATTGGTTTTTGAAATAATTTTAATACTTGAAGGTCGAAATAATTCATTACGTAATTTAAAATAAAAAATTTTTTTGAAAATAATTATTTGTATACAACAATAAGAATACAAAATGGGAAGGGATGACGAACAAAATAAGAATACAATCGAAATACCAACCCAGGGGATCCAAATAGATAGGGTCTCCATTCCGTTTCCTCCTTATTGGCATAACATGCCGGATGTTTGGTTTGTGCAGATTGAGGCGCTATTTGTTTTGAAGAAAATAGCTAAGGAAAACAGATACCATCATGCACTTGCCGCGTTACCTGCTGACATCATCTACAATCTTCAGCATGTCATAAATGATCCACTTACCGATACAGAAAGCAAGTATGAACTTCTTAAGTCAACATTGATTAAAAGCAAATCAATGACCGATCATGAAAGAATCGAGAAACTACTCAGTACCTCAGAGCTTGGTAACCAAAAGCCATCTGAACTGTTTAATAGTATGGTTACATTAGCAGGTCAATCAGGTTTTGCAAATGAAAACCTGTTGAAAACCCTCTGGCTTAAAAGGCTACCACATCAGATTCAAACAGTACTGGTTGCAAGCAACAGTAGTGATATGGTAGCACTGTGTGAAATAGCAGATAAAGTTTGGAACATATTAAATCCAACCAATCCTTTTATTTCTGGCGTATCATCTATTTCAAATACAGATACCAATCAGTCTAATCTTCAGTCATTGACGCATTCAATAAATGAATTGAGGTCTCGGTTTGACAAATTTAGCTGTTCTTCCAGGGATCGCGATAGATCACCATGGAGAGGTAATTCAAGATCTAGGAATAGATACCAACGTTCTGGTTCCAATCGTAGTGAATCGAAAAATCGAAATATTCATTACAAATGCTGGTACCATAAAATATTTGGCTATCGCGCGCGCAAATGTGGTGGCAACGGTTGCACTTTTCGTGAAAACAAATCCACATCAGACACAGGTTCGGGAAACTAAACAAACCCAATGTTACAACGACGGACATTGGGACATTAATTACACGTCGTCTTATTATAAAATGTCCTAAAACACGACTTAATTTTCTAGTCGACACAGGAGCTGATGTGTCGGTTATTCCTAAATCGTGCTGCCGCGAACTGTCCACAGAATCCGAAGATTTTTTGTTAGCTGCAAATGGTACTCCAATCAAAACATTTGGAACCAAGCTACTCCAAGTTGATCTTGGGTTTCGTAGGGCGTTTCATCATACCTTCATAGTTGGCGAGGTTAACCGTCCAATAATTGGCGCAGATTTCCTTACCAAGTATGGTATTATCATTGATCTTAAAAACAAACGATTATTGGACACAAATACTGAACTCACAGTAGCAGCAATAATAACAAAAGTAGATGACTCTTCACCCAAATTATATCACATCAATGGAAGATATGGAAATCTATTGAAAAACTTTGTCAGTCTCACACATGAACCAAACTATGACACTCCTGTTAAGCACAACGTTGTGCATCATATAATTACAGAAGGTCATCTGCCATTTTCACGTCCTAGACGATTATGTCCTGAAAAACATAAAATCACCAAAGATTTATTTGAACATATGGGTAGATTAGGTCTCTGTCGTCCATCTTCTTCATCTGCTGCATCGCCACTACACCTCGTTCCAAAAAAGGATTGTAACGACTGGCGACCGTGTGGTGATTTTAGACGTCTCAACGCGATTACGGTGCCAGATAGGTATCCCTTACCACACATCCACAATTTTTCCTTAAATTTGCATGGTTGTACAGTCTTCTCAAAAATCGACTTAGTGAGAGCGTATCATCATATTCCAGTCGCTATCGAGGACATACACAAAACCGCAGTTACAGTACCATTCGGTCTTTATGAATTCGTGCGCATGCCTTATGGTCTTCGAAACGCAGCGCAAACATTTCAAAGATTCATGAACGAAGTAACAAAGGGTCTGGACTTCGTTTTTGTGTATGTCGACGATATACTAGTAGCCAGCAAAAGCGAAGATGAACATCACGAGCATCTTCGTCTTTTATTTCAGCGTCTCATGGATTACGATCTCAGGATCAAACTTTCAAAATGTGAATTCGGTGCAACCATGCTAAATTTCCTCAGCCACGAAATCACTAAAGATGGTATTAAGCCATCTGCGGATCGAATCGTGGCTATCCGAGATTTTCCTCCCCCAACGTCACTTAAGCAAGTTCAACGATTTGTCGGTATGGTGAACTACTATCACCGATTCATCGTGCACTTGGCGGAGATGATTGCTCCAATTCATGAACATATCGCACACTTGCGCAAAAACAAGAAAACTCCGTTTACTTGGCCTTCAGAATGCTCATCCGCTTTTGACCGGATCAAAGTAGCACTGGTTAATGCAACTCTATTAGTTCACCCTTTAGAAAATGCCAAGATAGCTGTTACAACGGATTGCTCAGGTGTCGCAATGGGTGCGGTTTTGGAGCAAGAATTTAGAGGTTGGTATCCCCTATCCTTCTTTTCCCGAAAACTCTCTCCATCCGAGCAAAGGTACTCTGTTTTTGACAGAGAACTTTATGCAATTTATTGCGCACTTAAACACTTTGAATATTTTGTCGAAAGCAGGCCTTTGACTATTTTCACAGATCACAAACCACTGACCACCGTACTCAAATCTGATTCACCAAAAGATTTTATGCAGTCTCGTCGGTTAAATTACTTATCTAGGTTCACTTCAGACATCCGACATATAAAGGGCGCAAGCAATGTCGTAGCAGACACATTATCTCGACCAGAGGATTCTCAGATTTCACCAATCCTTCACACTGGAATTGACGTTCAGCAACTAACAACACTACAAGAGACTGATCAAGAGCTCAAGACTCTTGTAGACAATCCAACAAAACGTCAAGGTTCGAAATATCAGCTTCAGCTAATAAACTTCGATTGCTTTAATATATGGTGTGAAGTCTCAACCGGTAGGAATAGACCTTACATTCCAAATGAAATGCGTCGCACCGTATTCGATAAAATACACAATCTCTCACATCCAGGGGTTAGAACGAGTAGAAAATTAGTATCATCAAAATACTTTTGGCCTAGCATGAACACCGATACTGGGTATTGGTCTAAAACTTGTGTTCCATGCCAGAGGTCCAAGGTACATCGACACACTCGTACCGAATATGGTCGGTTTGCCTTACCCTCTGGCCGCTTCGAACATATTCACATGGACCTAGTGGGACCTTTGCCACCATCAAATGGGTTTTCATACCTCCTTACAATAATCGACAGATTCACGCGATGGCCAGAAGCAATTCCATTACGAGACATGAAGACATCAACAGTTACACGTGCCTTCATTGACCAGTACATTTCTAGGTTTGGAGTTCCACTAGAGATAACGACCGACCAAGGCGGTCAATTTGAGAGCAACTTGTTTTCAGAACTTAGTAAGTTACTAGGATCTCATAAGTTACGGACAACAAGTTACCATCCATCTTCAAACGGTTTAATCGAAAGATTTCACCGAACACTCAAATCATCATTATATGCTTCTCAAAACACCCTTAATTGGAGCGAACAACTCCCATTGATTCTCCTTGGTTTACGCACGTCAATTAAATCAGATCTTGAATGCACCCCAGCAGAACTAGTTTACGGTCAGTCACTCAAAGTTCCAGGGGAATTTCTGTTGCATTCGCCATCTACGGCATCGACTGATCCAACATCACTGGTCGAACAACTAAAAACTTCGATGCGTAGTATTATCCCTCAAGATACTCGTAACTTCCCGCAAAATAACATCTACGTTCCTAAGGACTTATCTGAATGCGACTTTGTATTCATTCGTGTGGACAGAGTAAAAACTGGCCTCACCAGTCCTTACGAAGGACCTTATAAGGTAATTAAGCGGTTACGTAAGTATTTCGTTATAGAAGTGAACGGCAAGAACACATCTATCTCATTAGACCGACTTAAACCAGCGTACGTTACGGACTCAATCAGCGCACACTCTTCTCAACCCTCGCGATCTGTGACATTTTTGGAAGGAAACAGTCTTTGATCACAAATAAATTTTAAAAATAAAGCTATTAAAATTTTTCAAAATAAGGGGGACTATTGTGGCAACATAAATCATTACTCAAATAATTTATATTCACCACAAAATTAACGAACAATATCTCAAAATAATTATTTCTTCTTCATCGATTATTACACTAACATAATATGTTCCGCATTATCAATGTTTATAATATGTTCCGCATTATCAATGTTTATAATGAATAAAGAATATAATAAATAAAGAAGAAGAAAAAGAAGAGTACACAACACCGATTTATTGGATCACTGCTGATTTTCATCGGGATGCTGTTGTCTCGTTTTTCATAACTCACAGTTATAATTTTTAATTTTATCATTATCAAAATTATAATTTTTAATTGGTTTCGAGACACAAAATAAGTCACTTTAAAAATCACCTAAATCAAATTATTATTTTTATTGTGAACTAAATAAAATAAAACTTGTTTCGAAATAAAGTTAAGTTTTACTTTATAAAGTGTTTTACTTGCATTGCATGAGTATTGTTTGTGTAAATAAAAATATATCCAAGTTCAGTTCTACAGTTTATTATTGAGTGAAAGCAATCTACACAAAACCACTCAATATGTGTGGGATACTCAACAATTATTCAATTGTTTTTTTTAAATTTCGTAAGTATTAAACTCCTAATTCGTAATACATTAAGTTTCCAAAAATTTCTAATTCAAGTTCAGGAGCATACAATCATATATAAAAGAGTTCCATTTCAAACCCATTAAAGGCTAAAACATTTCCTTGAAAATTTGCACTATTTTGGTTTCAAGAAGACTCTTAAAAACTACTTTGCAAGGCACTTCTTTGTTGGTGAAGCAAGCACTTGAAACAAATAAGTGACCTTGTTTAAATCAAGTGAAAATTAATTCAGATGAGTGACACTTGCTGGCACCCTACGGCCTACGTTCCTCTATAGAACATATACGGAAAAAATGATTATTTAAATATAAAGTAATTCGGGCCGAGACTACCAACAATGCTATTATTGTTTCCTTATTCTGTGTTCTTCCAAGTTTCAAGTTTTCAATGAAATTCAATACAGATTAAAAATAAATTGGATAAATTTTACGTTGTCTGTTAATTTGTAATATTTGCTTTAACTCAAAAAACAAATTTGAATTTAATGTTCCAAGAGCAACAAACAAACAACCCAAAAAATTTAGAATCAAAAAGTTTCATTTCAACATAGACGTCTACTTGTAGTTATTTGGTTACAGCCCGAAGGTAACAGGCAAAAGTAAATTAAATGTGAAGTTTTGCAAAATTTTCATTTTATAATATTTTCTTTTGTTTAGGGTAAAAATGTTATTTTCTTTAATTATGTTGTTTTGTTTTTCAAAATTACATGAAATCATAAAATAATTAGAAAGATAATCTAATTTTTATTTTCCATACATTGTTCGTCGAAGGAAACATATGTTCCTGTTATTGTTTATTGTAAAACTTTATTTCTCTATTCTTTCCAATTTATGTTCTGTGTAATTTGGAAAATATGAAAATTTGTGGGTGAGGAAAAAAATATGTTTCAGACTTCAGAGAGAATGATTTACGAGCTTTGTGGAATTTATTTTCTTATTACGACTATTTGTTTTATCATTTACATGATATTTGTTCTGGTTTAACAAAATAACAAATATATATGAAAAGAGAAATAGGATACTTAAAACTTATATTTTTTTAGATTTGAAAAAGCTTTTAAGGAGGCAAAAAGCAACAATAAGACTATATTCAACCAAAACCAAATTTTGATAGCTAAAAGTAAAAACAAATGGCAAACAACAGCAAAATAAAAAAAATATCAATTAGATGGTTGAATAGTCCAACAGTTTTTCCTGATTTATGAAGATTGAAATCAACTATAGCTACAGATGTCATTCTTGTGCTGAAATTTCAAATTCTATTTCTGAAAATGTCAATGCTTCTTATATCTTTATAAATATGCTATAATACTAGATAATATCAAAAAATTGGTATGGATGAACCAAGATTGCCTTGAAGTATTAAACAAAACGAAATAAATATTCCTCTGACTGATTTAACCCAAATTAAATGCAAACGAGCAAAAATAGAATGTTAGAAATGGTTCAGATTGAAAGTTATTTTAAAAAAATATTTTATTAATAATTATTGCTTACCAAAGCTCATTATGAATCCACTGAAATCCTCGACTCAATAAAAATAATTTTATCTTATTTAAATCGTTCTTTAAATTTACAGACTATTTTCTTTCAAGGAATGTTGAATCTATCTAATGTCTGGATGGTTTCCGATCCGTTTAACATTGATGCACTTGTAACGTATTGGAATTTTTTACAAATATTACTTAAAAACCACCTCTCTCTCCGTGGCGTTTACATCTGCAGAAAGAATTTTACGGTCTGTGTATTCTGTTAAACTTCATCAGAGTGATGACTATACGCCAGCGTCAGCGTCATTTGAGTCTTTCTGACTGAACTTCTAATGGCTCATAAATTAAATAAATTCATAAATCTAGTGAGCAAGAAACTCTAAATTCGGCAGAAACACGGTGTTTGATACTAGTCTAGTTGTTATAGGTTTTAACTGCGGAAAAATTCCTAGTGAGCTGAGTTTTTGTTTGCACCTTTATTACGGTATTTTAATTAATATGTGACAATTTGACATTGACATGCCGGCTAAAAAAGTTATAAAGGTCAAAAGGTCACGAAAATCAGTTTGAGCGAATATCTCGCGACCTATTGCTTGGAGGTCAATTGAAGATAAACAAAAATTGTTTATCGTCCAATTATCTACAAAACATGACTCATTCATTTTCCTGTAAGATCAACCGTTTTCTAGCAGAGCGTGAGAAAGCACCACGCATTTTTTACATGGTTTTCACAGTAGACATAATCCATGATATGTAATAAAAGGTTTTTTTTATTTAGAAATGAAGGGCTTTTTATTTAAAAACTGAAAAATACAAAAAAATAAACTTAATACTGACTACTAATTTTTATGTACATAATTTTTTTTATTCACTCATTGTCGATATCCTCAGTTTCTCTATCATTAAAATTTGTAGACAAAACATCGAGTGGAGTTATTCCTTTACTTAATTCGACATCTACACAATCTTCATCAATATTTGATTCCCCGTTTAAGCAGACTGCCCATGTCAATGTTCGTCAACTTATGACCATCCAACAAACCAATTTTTTTGCATTCACACTTGCCGCCACAAGTTTTTGTATAATTACAATAGATTGTGTTTAGAAGATCATCGGGTGCTGGTTTTAATAAAGTTGTGAAGGTCTGGCGGGCTGCACTATGCACTGGCTGCACTATGTTATTTTTTTACACGCAACCCCACTATTATGCATCAATTTCTCTTCCTTGCTTGGTAGGTATTTGATAATAAACTCGAAAAATATGCTGTTGAGCTGCTGAAGAACTAAGTGACAATAACGGAAATTTCACACCTGTGCTTTGTTTTGTTAGCTTACCAAAGCTAAAATATCTGTAATTATTTATCGAATGTTCTGATTTTTGAGCCCCGTACATTACTAGTAGAAACTGTATTCCAGCATCGACAACTACTTCTCGAGCGCAATTTTCTTGGAGAAATATTTTTGCAGAATTGTATAAATCAGAATTGTTTAATTTTTGCTTAGCCAAAAAGTGTTGAAGTTGTAGCACATTCGGTCATGCTGTGACGAAAACGGTCGTGGACGCATACACTCATTATAGCATGGGCTATGGGTTAAGATTTTGTTTAATTTTTTTTGTTTTGCCTTCTTTACTGTTCACAAATAATTCATACAAAAAATGTGTTAAAGTTGCTGGAATCTCGTCTTTAATTTTATCTAACATTTGACCTGGTGGTGGATAAGAGTCGTGAATGATTCTATTGGAACGAATAGATTCTTTAATAATTGATGCAGTAGCTTCTACAACTCGAAGACGTTCATCACAGTGATTTTGTTTTTTCTCCTCGTTCCACGATAACGTTAAAATATTAGTTGCAGTATCTCGAAAGCAAATTATTGTTAAAGATTTAGTTTTCGTGGTAATTACAGTATTGCTCCCATACCGAGAAATCAATTTTCTGACTATCGTTTTATCGCCTGGAAGGTAATCTGTCATCACATCTTTCAACTCCTCCAATGTAAATTGACAATTTTCATTATTTTCTATGTAATAAAAAACGTTGTTCTTGGCAGTTCTAATATTTTTGTCCAATGGACGGTCTGCATCACCCTTTCCACTGACAAACAAAAAGTTGGAGAAACATTTATCATGATATTTAGCCTCGACAGATACTAAGTCATACTCAATATTCACCCGCAACTTTACAAGTCTTCCATATTTATCACCACACGACTCTACGGCTCTTAAGACTAGAGTACTCACCTCTCTAATAACGCGACTATATTTATTTTCGTTTTTTCACTCAGATTCTTTACTGGCTTTTTCTCCACCAAACAAACAGAATGTTTTAAAATCAAAAGCACTAATTCTTTTCTTACACGGAGATTGTGATATACTTGGTTCTTCCTGGCGTAGTTTAAGGGCTGCGATACTCAAATTGTTCGTATAATTTTTACGACAATTACGATGAACATTTACAGAAGCAACAGTATTTAAATATTCAATATTACTGTCACCTCTTTCCATACTAGCATTTTCTAATGTTTGTAAACCACGTGAAGTTACACTACTAAATCACAATCCGACAACAATTCAATGCATATAAAACATTTATCACTCATTATGAAAAATTGTTCAAGAGCTACTAAACTACTAAAATAACGTCTTTAACACTCAAGAAATATTTTTCAACTGAGCTAAACACAGTCGGACAGACAGTCTCGACAGCGGGTCAGACAGTGGGTCTCGGAACAAAAAAATACGAAACATCTGCCAGTGGAGGTCGTTTATTTCCAAATTGCCGAATCCTCTATAATATAAGTATATTTTTAACAAAACACCCGAGCATCAGATGAATGTTTTTAATACACTTGACAACATGAATAAAAAGTAACTGAATTTACGCCTTAATGTACGGTATACAATATCCTATGTGAATGCATTCTAGTCGCTTTTTCAGCGCTCTACTCTAAAAACGGTTGATCTTACAAAAAATGAACGAGGCCTATTTTGTAGATAATTACACGGAGAACAATTTTTGTTTGAACTCTATTGACATCAGAGCAATAGGTCTCTGAGCAATAGATCTTGAGCAATTGGTCGCGAGATATTCACGGAAAACTGAGTTTCGTGACCTTTTGACCTTTATATCTTTTTTGGCTGGCACGATGATATCAAAGTCGATTTTTCACATATAATTTAAAATTCCGTAATAAGGGTGTATACAAAAATTCAGCTCACTAGGAATTTTTTCGCAGATTAGGGCTTAAAACTTCTAAAATGACTGGACTAATCCACTAGTCATTCGTTTAAAAATTTTATAGACGAGAGGTATTTGAAGATTTCCATACGTTTTTCTTCGTAGTCAGAAGTTTCTAAAATGCAAAGATACACGTGTCTGGATGTTGGTAAAGATTTAGTTTTTCTAGTGTTGATGATTAATTTAGGCATCTTACGATGTCGTAAGTTTTTAAATAGCGAACAACTTCTTTTACTATATATTATTCGTTTATACGTCTCTGTATGGAATACTGTTTTATCATCTGGGTAGGACCATATTGTAGTAGTTTGAAGTGTCTTGATTCTGTTCAACGGAGAGTTGTTAAATTGATTGTTAACTCAACTCTTACTAACGAGCTTGATTTCTTGCAGCACAGAAGGGAAATTGCTGATCTGAGAATTTTCTATAAATACATTTTGGATGAACAAGCTTTCACGGAGGCCGAATCAATTTTTCCTAAACAAGCAAATCAATCGCGTAACACCAGAGCAAATGTTGTAACTTATCATTTTACGGTGCATTTAAAAAATGCAGGACTGTTGCTTTACAAAATATTTTTAGAATTTTGGAAAAAGTTTAAATTTTTGATTTTGTGAATTAAGAAATTTTGCAATAGTCGTAGAATTTTGAAAAAAGTTTCAATTTTTGATTTTGTAAGAATTTTCGGAATATTTTTAGAATTTTGAAAAAAATTAAATGTTTGATTTTATTATAATTTTTGGAATTTTGAAAAAGTTTGTACTTTGATTTTGTTATAAATTTTGGAATATTTTAAAAATTTTGAAAAAAGTTTGAATTGTTGAATTATGAATTTTTGCCATATTTTTAAAATTTTGAAAAAATTCAAATTTTTGATTTTATTATAATTTTCGGAATTTTGACAAAAAATTGTATTTATGAATTTGTTATAATTTTTTCAATTTTTTAAGAATATTGGAAAAAGTTTCAATTTTTGATTTTGTTATAACTTTTGCAATATTTTTAGAATTTTTAAAAAGGTTTCCATCTTCGATTTTGTAATAATTTTTAGAATGTTTTGAGAACGTTAAAAAAAGTTTAAATTTTTGATTTTATTTTAATTTTTAAAATATTTTTGAAATTTTGAAAAAAATATGAATTTTTGATTTTGTAATATTTTCTTGAAACGCTAAATGGAGAGGTTTTTGAGTAGTTTACTGGGTGTATCATCTCTTCACTAAGTTACATTAATTTATGATCTGTTATAATTTTCCGGCAATGTATTAATATTTAGTATTTGTTTTGTAATAAATTTCTAAAATAGATTAAAAATTACTTGTACTTTAACAAAGAGTTTTTGTTTGATATACCAAAAACTAAAAACAATGTCCGCATAAAAATTTTTTGAGGAAAACTATATCAAAATCCTTAACCCAGACCGAAGTCTTGATATCTCAGAGCTGTGAGATTTCATCCCTTTCATATCTTTGGTTTTGTTGTAGTGTAAAAATATTGGTAACTCTAAACTTAACGGTTTGATTTCGTTCAATTATTATCTAACATTTTCGGTGTCTCCCATCAATACAAAACTAAAATTTTTTCGTTTACTTTTTAATTCCTAGAAAAACAAACATCTTAATTTTCTTAAAAATAAATTTAAAAAAATGATTAATTATTTTGAATTTACAGTAAATATTTTATAATATTTTAGAAAAACAAATTTGGGATATAATTTTTTTTATTGTTAATCACGAAATACTGTGAAATCATTGATTAATTGTTGCTTAATGACCGCGATTAATTTAGAACAAAAAGAAAATTAATCTTTTGGGAAATTAATTAAAATATTTTATTTTGTAATTTATATATTGTTTTTGACAATTTTGTTTATTTGATTTCGTTAAAGGTATAAGGGAGACTGTGAGAATCAAAACAAACAACTTTCAATTATTATTTTTTAAATTAAATTACGATGATTTATGTTTCCTTAAAATTTAGACTGCCAATTAATTACATTATGCAAACTTCATCTTATCAACTTATTTTTCAAGATAAAAGCTTTAGATTTGAAAATGAAAGAACTGGCATAATAAAATTGGAAAATATATTTTGTTTTTGTTTAACGAGTTTCTCTTTAGAGAGACGTCACGAATCAGGCTCAACACTTTGATATTTATGTCGTAGAAATTATATCTCGTTCAACTTCTTTATGTCCACTTTGAGTGTCTCTCAAATGAGGACTTTTATACCCAACTTCAATTTTTTTGTAATATTCTTTAAAAAATTTGGAGTGTACCAAATTTCAACAGTCTGGAAAGTTGACATTCACCTGCCAACACCTGCCAAACGGAAGAATATGCTCGGTTGAATGAACTAGAGATATGAGGTGACACAAATTTTGGCGAACGACATATAAACTGAAAGGGTAACAATCGATGCCTTTGTTACGGATCTTGAGTGTGTTCACTACATTTTTCAGTCGTTACCTTCTAAAAGTTTTAGATAAGAGATTAAGAGTCAATTTGCTTTAATACGTACAATATTAAGCTTGACTCTAAATTCCTACATATTATATTGAAAGCAATTTGCTATATTCTTATTATTAAGCCCAGTTCACATTCACAAGTTCACCTTAAAAGATGGTTTAACATCTAAGAGACCTATCTCAATCAAACTCAAATACGTTTTCTTCCATTATTTTTTTTATTATGCTAATGATCAGACATTTTCAACGAGAACAAAACTCAAAGCCAATGTATACGTACATATAAGAATAATAAATTGTTCTGAAATTTAAATTTTCCAATAACCTTAAAATAATTTTTTTTCATTTGTATTTCGATATAAGAAAACAACCATTATTCATCTTGTTGTCTGCTTTTCTCTATACATAATCCTTGCTGTCTTCACTGATTTTTAATCAAAATCCATTTGTATTTAAAAAAAAAATATAAAAACTTAGATGCTCAAATGTTGCCTTTTTATATGTGAAAAATCAAATTTGGTTCAGTGGAAAACTTTGTTGTTTTTTTTTTGTTGGCTCGTTTTAACCCATTTAATTTGGCATGAACAACATGAAATCGTTTAACCCAAAACAATATAAACAATTCACAAAGTTTCGTGTATTTTTTTGTAAGCTTATATATACGTTTTTGAACTGGTTTGTGGAGATGTTTTTGGATTTTCATTTAGATCAAAGTTTATTTATTCAATCAGAAATTCATTTTGTTTGAACAACAAAACGGCATAAAATTCAAAAATTGTTTAAGCAAATATAATACATTCGTTTTTTGTGTGCTACTCATTGCTGGTTAAATTTTGTATTTAAACTGGGTTATGTACATATATTTTAGAGAACAATTAGTAATAATGTGGGTCGTTATCATGTTTAACTCATCAAACATTAATAATATTTTTAAATATTTTTGTGTTTCGTTGCTTTTGAGTTAATTGTATCTGGACTTAATAGTGTGTGATTTGTATTTAATTTTATCAACAAAATCATGAGTTGAAAATTTAACTTATGTTCAAACACAACCTAAAAGAACCAAGAGCATTTTTGTCAGCCTTATAATAACTACAAAAGCACGAGTAAAAAACATCTCACTGCCAGTCTACTGTCGGCTCTTTTGTTTGTTACCAATTACACAACAAACTTCCTCGTTTGTGACCACCGATAACTGAAATTTATTTCAGGTTTAGTATTGAGTGCAAAATCCCAAATAGGTTGGGGTTGAGAAATTTTAGAGTCTACATTTGAATTTGAATGATAATTACAAGAGGTTGGTTGAGTTTACAATATCAAATAAATTGAAAATTTTCTGCAAGATTCTTTTCGAGCGTTCTGAATGATCCTTAAAAGTGCATACATAGGAAGTTATCATTTTCCGGCAGGTGCGCACATAACAACGGGATCCGCAAGTCTAGACCCCTTCAGCTGCTTGCACGTATGTGCTACAATAAACTCCCAACTCCCAGTTTTTAAACCAAGCCATTCAAAAATTCAATCAATGGAACCGTTTTAAAATCTCACCCCTAAAGATTGTTTATACGTACTGGTATTTGCTCAAATACGCTGTTCAAAATGTTTCTGAGTGAACTCGAATGCACAAAACACTACTATAAATTTAAATTGGAGCATGGATGTCTTGACTACGAATTTCCAAGTCCAGAAAGGAGAATTTTAAGCTGGTAATACGTTATAAATTTATGAACACGAACTAAGACAGAATAGTGGCAGAGAAAGTTTGAGAAAGCTTCAATAACAAACAAATAACTTATTTCAACAAGTTAAAATCATATAGAAGGCCGAAACCGTATAACCTTTTTTTCCGCATGGAGGGATCAATTTTATTGTTTTTTTATTTTTTTTTATTTTTGATCTACGGGTGTGACAACCCCGCGTACTCCAGTCCCTGCTATTGACATACGAGTTAACGTGAGATATCACATACCACTGGCAATAGCAGTGAGATATCACTAGCCAAGGTGACATCTTAGGGGTGGTGGCGGATGAACTGTATTCAGTCAACGGTAGCACCCTCAATCTTAGCTGTGAAATAATCCTTGATGATGAGACGCTATTGCTTCCTTAAAGAAACGAGTCTTCATATAATTATGTGTGGGCTTTAATCTTTAAGAAAGACGGTGCGTCACAGGATCAAAGAATATGCAACCGGCTGGATTATTGACAACTACATTTTTGTTTTGTTTCTTCAAATTTTTGTAAAAATTTGCTATTTACTTTTTAATTTACTTTTATTTTCTCTATTCTATCATAAAATATTGGCCTATGTCATATTTTATCAGTGATAGGATTTTTTGTTTAGTTATCCATTCTTTAACACAAAATTTAAAAAAAAAAAAGAAAGATTTACGTCCATCAACACTTTTGAACGTATGTTGTTGTGGGACCTTGGTCTTAAAAGGTTTTATGTGTTATTGTGACACATATTGTAATTCCTACTACACAACACATTTTATTAAAAAAAAAAAAACAAACCTTCTCTTCAAAACGAAGATGGAAAGCTACAAGTAAACCTTAAACATATTTGAGATATCGCTTGCTTTGAGAATCTAATTAACATACCTGACTAGCAGCAAGTACGGCAGTGATTAAATCGTTTCTTGGAATAAAGATACATATAGACAAACCGTAAAAATTGAAGAGTATCGACGAGTATTGTATTATTGTGGTATCCGAAATTATTGAATATGGGTGAAACTCTATCTTTCACAGACCTGGAAGTCACCTATAATACCAATCCACAAAACAGGAAGCCGCTTTCTTTGTGCTAACTACTGTAATGAAAACCGTAAATTCCCAATAATGGAACTTAAATTAGAACATCCGAGGAGTTGCGTGTCTTGGGATTAAAATTCCTACTAGTTTTAGTCGGTGGGTTCGAGTAGATATCTCCTCAGCTCAAAAGGGACTCAAATGAACAAATAACAAGAATTCTGACGACCCCAAAAGCCAGAGGAACCAAGACCATCACCACCACTACATCGAAAATAATTTTTTTAGATCAAATAAAATGTTTCGTTCACCCATTATTTCTAAATGATCCAAACACCCACACTTCTTTACATTAGTCAATTATAGTGACTATAATCCAACTTTTTATGATAAAATAAATCGTTATACCAATGGTTCTGGCGATGGTTAAATAAAAATATTAGTGTAATCGTTGCGCCAACGGTTCCGATGATTGTTGAATCAGAATAATAATACAACATAATAATCAATCGATAAACCAAAGATACCAACGATTGTTGAATTATAATAATAATATAGCTTAATCGTAAAAACAAAGTCACTGGCGATTGTTGAACTAAAATAATATAATACAAACAATCGATGTAATAATGTTGCTGGTAGAAATACTAAAAACGCTGTATCAAACAAACACACAGATGGTTGTTGAATCAATGATTGTTGAATAGTTGATTGTTGAATAGAGGCTTGTGGAATGCTGTGGTACATCAAATAGTTTTAACCAAAAAATATAGTTGGTTGTTGAATATTATAAAACATAGAAAAATATCGCTTCTCCGTAATGGTCATGGTAAGTTTTATTGAGTTAATTGATTAGAGTTTGAAACTTCAAAAATCAAAAGTGTTTAGAGAATATCAATATGGTTTCCGGCAAGCTCTAAGATCCACCAGTACTAGTTTCAGGAGAGCTGGAGAAAAAAGATTTATAAAAGCAAGAATTGCTGTTGAATTATAATACTGTTGCAAATTGCCGTGTTAAATAAACGAAGCTGATTAGCTTGGCAACGATTCTTTTTGAAGAATACATGCCAGAAAAAAATATTTTCTATTAAATATTTTCTAATGCGATTGACTCTTTAAAAACGGTTAATGCAAGTGTGATTAAATGTATAAGTTAATTTTTAAAAGTAAACAATTCAATCTAAATAAATTTTTAACTGTTGATAAATCTAAAACTAGCAATTTGGTGTAGATGCCTACTAATCAATTATCGAATCCAGAAGATGATTGAGGAGGTTTCATTATTGTTTATTTATTAGGATAGAATCAACTAGGTAGAAATAACGTTATACCTGTATTACGCACAAGTATGTAATAAATTAAAATAATAAACATTCAAAAACTGTTATGACAACGGTTGCAACAAATAACAATTTTCAAATGAAGAGATCACTCAACACTTTCAAATTATGTTCAAAGGGTAAATGCTTTATTTACTGTTTTTTTAATTTTTCTAAAAATTTACGAATATGCTTTGTTATGCAACAACAAATAACAAACAAATAAACCAATGTAACATTTTATAAAAAAGGCAAAAAATATCATAACAAACGCATTCACAAACTTCATTTAGTCTTGTCCGCTAAACTTAAAAAAACTATTTTGATACAAACAATTATTTCATTTTTATTTTTATTTATTTTTAATTACTTCGGTCTGAAAGACCTAAGTATTACATTCATGAGCCAAAAGTGAAATTCTTACCCCCACTTTTTTTGGCATTTCTCGACGTTTTAGGACCTCCTGATTCTAAAACAGCAAAAAAAAAAAAATGTATGTCTGTCTGTCGGCCGGCCGGCCGTCACAACCGACGAAATCTAGAAAACCGCTGGACGGATTCGAAAAATTTTTTTTTCTAAAAATAGGTTTACTTAATAGGAAGAGCCGAAAGGACGATGTGTTCGATAGCTGTACCGGAAGTGTGTCAAAAAAATCGTTATGTGTGTCAAAACAAGGAAATTTGCATATTTTTTGCTTAAAAAACGTTCATTTTAAGTGATTACGCGTAGGAACATTGAATTTGGAGAAATCTTGATGGTCGGGATTGGTATGTGAGATCAAAATCTAGATTATTGCATTATAAGTTTGTCAAAAAAATGTTGTCAAGTGTGTCAAAAGCCAGATTTTTATTTATTTTTTTACCTAATTTTTTGGAAAAAAAATGAAATTAATTGTTTGTTTGAAATGAAGTTTTATTATTATTATTGAGAATTATGGCATTTTAAGTTTGTCAAAAAAATGTTGTCAAGTGTGTCAAAAGATTTTTAATTAGTTTTTTACCCAATTTTTTGGAAAAAAATAAAATTGTTTCTTTGAAATGAAATTTTATTTTTATTATTGAGAATTATGGCATTATAAGTTTGTCAAAAAATGTTGTCAAGTGTGTCAAAAGAAAGGTTTTTATTTATTTTTTACCCAATTTTTTTTGGAAAAAAATAAAATTAATAGTTCGTGTGATATGATATTTTATTATTATTAAGAGAATTATGGCATTATAAGTTTGTCAAAAAATAATGTCAAGTGTGTCAAAAAATGATTTCATTTATTTTTTTAGCCAATTTTTTGGAAAAAATGTAGCTGTTTTTATGACGTAAATGTAATTTAAAATGAAATTGGACATGGAAATTTTTGAATTTGTTATAGTTTTTGAAATATTTTTGGAATTTTGAAAAAGTTTGTATTTTTGATTTTGTAATAATTTTTGCAATATTTTTGGAATTTCGGCAAAAGTTTTAATTTTTGATTTTGTAAGAAATTTTTGGAATAGTTTTAGAATTTTGGAAAATTTTTAATTTTTGATATTATTATAATTTTTGGAATTTTGAAAAAATTTTCAATTTTTGATTTTGTAATAATTTTTGCAATATATTTAGAATGTTGGAAAAACTTTGAATTTTTAAGAATTTTTGAAATATTATTGGAATTTAGAAAAAATTTAAATATTTGATATTATTTTAATTTTTGGAATATTTTTGGAATTTTGAAAAAGTTTGGTTTTATTTAATTTTAATTTTTTTATATATTTTTGGAATTTTGATTATAATTTTCCGGCAACGTATTGATGTTTCGTGTTAGTTTTGTAATAAATTTTTAAACAGAGATAAAAAATACTACCGTCTTCCCCCGAAAAAAACGCCTAGGCGTTGTAGACAAATAGAACGCCTACCCTGCGTTCTATTCAAATATAACGCCTAGGCGTTATGTATTGAATTTTATATACAAACTAATTTTTTTAAGGCATTCACTACATGTATGATAAATAATTATGGCTGCCAGGTATTCAAAACCGGACAGTCCGTTAATTCAACTACTTGTTCGGTGGGAAAAAATTAGAAAGGCCGGACGTTCATTTGTCCGGTATTCCTCCCGACCCTTATTTCCACAATCTTCAAATTTGAGGTATTCGTATTTTATGTAGATTTCATATAAAAATCTACTATTGCAATGGGCTTCATCTCGGAATGTGTGTTTTATTAATATCATGGACAAGTTCGTAAATCAGAAAAATATAGTTATGCTTATATGTAGCTAATTTTCTTTTTAAAATTTGTTCGATATCTGTTTGAAATTAGTTTGTGTTGTTTAAACTAATCTGATACATCAGATTCTCCTGGCACACAAAACTGTCTGATCTCGAAATCTACCTATTTCTAGCAGATATACGTGCCGCTTGGACTTTTTTATTTTTTTGTCGCTCAAAGTTTTGAAGGACAAGTGAACGGTCATAAATGGTATTTTTTAAATTTATTTTTTTTTTTATCGCAGGTGGCCATAGAAAATTTTATTTTAGTTTAATACGAAATGCAAAATATTAAAGTATTATTTAAAGTTTTTTGCTGATGGTAAAGTGATAAATTAAATAATAAATTTTGTGGTATTTAGAGTTTCAATTATCAAAAGTGAGGAGTGATTAATTAAAAAATAAATTTTAAAGTATTTAGAGTTTGAATTAAATATATTAAGTGAAAAATTAAATATTAAATTTGTTTTTTTTATAATACTAACTAGGTTTGTATAACTTTAATATGCAAATAATTTTAAATTAATTTAAAGTAATTCTAGCTAAGAAATTAGTGAGGTAGAAGAACAATCAACAACAAAGAGAAGAAAATGCAATTACAATGCAGATTGGCAAAAAAAATATAATTGGGTCAGCTAAGGCTATGTTGGAAATGAAAAATCCAACAGTAAAGCAAGATGCAAACTGTGTAATGTAACGTTTACTGTTATGTATGATGGCATTAAAGCCCTAACTCAACACGCAGCCTTAAAAAACACATTAAAGCTGAAACTGTTGCAACTTCTTCTCAAAGATTAACATCTTTCTTTGCATCGAAAGATAATTCTCAAAACGAGGCAGTAGCTATTGCTGAATTGTTGCATATTTATCATGGTGTAAAACACCATTTATCATACTTGGCTCAGGAATGCGGAATTAAAATTACAAAACAGTCATATTATGATTCTCAAATCGCTAAAAATGTTCCAGCTGGACGTACAAAAGCTTCAGCAGTTGTACAAATTGTTTTATACCCTTTTTCAATTGAACTTGTGATAGAAGATTTAAAAAACAACGCACCGTTTTCTATTGTGCTACTGACGCGTCGAACAAAGGTAATCGTAAGCTATATCCTGTAGCAATTCAATTTTATTCTATACAGAATGGATTGAGTTTTAAAATATTAGATTTTTATGAAGATGCTTTCCAAGATTCAAGATCAATTAAAAATTAGCTCTGTCGAGTATTAAATGAGAACGGACTAAGTTGGAACAATGTTACTGCATATGGAGCTGATAACGCTAGTGTGAATTATGGAGTAAACAATTCGGTTTTTCAAAAATTAGTGAATGAAGAAAATAAAACTATTATTGCAGCTCATTGTAATGATCATATAATTCATAATTGTGCTAAAAATGCTTTGAAATTATTATCCTTCGACATTGAAAACATTATATCGAAAGTTTTTGCTGAATTTTCTAATTCAGCTAAAAAGCGAGAAAATTTAAAAGAATGTTATGATTTTTACGAATCAGAATTTCATGAAGTGGTTCGCCATAGTCCTACTAGATGGCTATCTTTATTTAAAGCAGTTGATCGCTTGTTACTAAGCTAGCAGCCACTCAAATATTATTTTTTAGCTTTAGGTGAAGACGAATGTCCAAGACCAATATGGACAATTATATCTGATCAAGATAATGAAATGTCGCCATTGGACGAACCTACAATTTCCGAAATTTCTATCTATTTTGTTCACTCATTTATGTCTTCATTTCAAAAAATTTTACTAATTCTAGAAACTCGTACAACTCTGGCATGTGATCTTTGTAGAAAAATAACATGGACACCGAATTTTTTGGCATGAAAGTAAAATTTGCCATGATGAAAAACTATTTAGATTCTTGCCAGGTGAATAAATTCAAAAATGAGGCTTTAAATGTATATGCTAGAGCATTGAACTATTTGGAAAAATGGTTTGATTTCCAGAATTCTCCTTATATGCACTTTCAAGCTATGAGCCTTGCACACGGTAAAATGTCTATAAGTCTGGATAAAATTTTAAAAATTTGGATGTTGTCGCCATTGAAAGATGAAGTTCCACCAGACTGTTTACACGCCGAAATATGTGCATTGAATTCGGTAATGGAGACACTTGAAGGAACATCTTCTCTTGAAAAGTGGAATTATTTCTTTCAAAAATAGTCTGCACCAAATTTATTGAAAATAGCTCAGTTCGTCTTTTCGATTCCAGTTTCGAATGCGAATATTGAAAGGATTTTTAGTGTGATGGGCAATCTATGGACCAACGAACGTTACCGAATGTCGTTGAATTTAGTTAAAAGCGAACTTTGTATCTTCTTTAATATTCCTTATACAAGCCAAAATGTAAGAGAAATATTTTCTAAAAATAAAAAACTGCTAAAAGCTACATCGCAAAATGAAAAATATAAAAAGAACCAAAAATGACAGATAAAAATGTATGGAAAATAAAATATAAATGTTTATAAGATTTTGTTGTTTTAATTTTAAAATTTGTCCGGTATTCTTTGAAGTTTCAACTGGTAACCCTATAAATAATATCGTACTTATTTTGATTTTTACATGAAAGCAATTGATTTTTGACAGAGAAAAACTCGAAATCTCTTATTGACTATTTCAAAAACTTCAAAATCAGTTTCTTACCGTTTGGTAGGTGGCTAAGTAGTATTATAAACGATACCATCCTAGAAATTAAAGCCAATCTAAATGATCTTATCGACGAGAACGACAACGCCAAGCTCCATAAAGGGTATTCGACATCATGTGGTATGGAGATTGTAGCTTTTTGCAAACTAAAAGATGTCAACATTACTGTTGTGGAAGCGGACAACAATTATATATAACGATTAATGTTTATAGGTCATTCTTCTACAAACCAGACACCTTTCTGACCGACACATTTTTGATTTGGCTGAAATTTTCCGTAGGGGCTTTGTATCGAAAAAAAACGTATATTTAACTAATAGAGAAATGAGTCTTACTGTTAGAAATAAATTAACTTTCCCAGCGGGGGACAACAAAAGTTTATTTCAAACGTTAAAAATAATAAAAAATTAAATCTGTACATATTTGATTGTGTCTAATTTTCGTGTCTAAAATATGTGTCTGTATTTTTTAAATGCCAAAAAATTGCTTTTTCTGTTGTTTTGACTCTACTTTTGATGATTTACTGAATATTAGACAAAATGGCTACAATCAATTCCTTCAGCAATTCAATCGATTGGAAAGTAGCTAATAATACCGGCACAAACTCTTTATTAAAATTGAATAAATTTTTCGGTTTAAAATTGGATACAGAATAAAATGGCAATAAACAACACATACAAAATTATATAACCATATACAGATTACCTGAACTGCTAACTTATGTTTTATTTACAACAAAAGTTTTAATTAAATTGAAATTTTTTAAAAAATCGCTTACTTCGAAAAGTGGCGTTCTATTCGAGATAGCGTTCTATTTGAAACAGCGTTCTATTCAAATATTTGTATCACTTTTTAAGAAAATCGAAAAATTGCTCACCCTCAAACACAACGCCTAGGCGTTGTTTTCGGGGGAAGACGGTAGTACTTTAACAAAGAGTTGTGTTTGATATACATCGCTGCCCAAAACTAAAACCATGTCCTCATAAAAGTTTTTTGCCGAAAACTATATAAAAATCCTTAACCCAGACCGAAGTCTTGATATCTCAGAGCTGTGAGATTTCAGCCCCTCCATATTTTATTTTTAGTTTGATCATAGAAGAATCTTAGTGTTAAGCTCGCACAGAATGGTAATAGTTACTCGTATGGTAATATTTATTCATATAATTTTGTGCTCGTAATACAATATACTGTTCTAAAAATCATAATATTATGGGTTAGTTTAGTTTTATTAAACCTAAATAAGAAGTTCCTTGTTCACATTTACAGCAACATCATTCACAACGTGCTATATTTGTTCATGCATTCTACCCTTCGAAAATATGTTACGAATGACTCATCTGCAAAATTTTTTATCGGATTACTGGGGAATTGCAGCCATTCGTTGATAGAAATTAATAATAGAATAGAGACAGAACTGAGCCATGAGTACACCTTTCTCTCTCTCTTGTATGTGCATCTTATGAAGGGATTATGCCATTCCCATCAGCTTCTATTTATCTTATTCCATTACTAGTTGACTCCAGTTCCAACATCCTATACAACGAAAACCATGAATGTTGTCATTACGCCAGCGTTGTTTGGGTCTTCCTCTCCGACGAACACCAGCTGTTTTTTAAGACACTTTTTTATCATTCTATATAACAAAGCCTTTTCTACATGACCAAGTAAACCACTGTTAAGCTTCCACTATAAAAGGTTAGCACAGCTTGCCTGTATATCATTTGACGGTGTTATGATAGAGCCAAGGTGTGTATTTGAAGTTTTTTACTCGTTCTCCTTAATCACCAGTATCTAGATTTCTTACATATATTTTCCTGAATGTTGTTAAAAGTTTAGTTTTGTCGTCCTTTAGTTTTTCTTTCAATCAGTAAGAGATGAAAATTCCTTAATATTGGATGGTCTACATTCGAGAATAGCAATATCGTCTGCATGCCCAAAGATTTTAATAGATTTATTTAGAAATATACAGTTTTGTATCTCGATTCAGGTTTTTCTTATCGCAAACTCAAGCGTCAAATTAAATATTGCTGGCGCGATTGCATCACCTTGTCAAATACCTGATGTTATATCGAAAGGATCAGAACCACGTATATGAGCGCGGACCAAAGGTTATTGCGGATAATATAATCGTATTTTTAAGTTTTTCCAACCTTACTTCGAATTGGCCTTACTCTCAATTCGATAAACGTAATTCCCAATCTGATTTTCTGTTTTTTATTTATATTTAGTCTTAAATATTTGTAGCCGATGATGAATGTATAACATTCGAAACGCGTCAAATAAATATATATTACTATTAAAATATTGTTTTGTGGATTTATTTTTACAATAATTTATTAATAACACAATATTTCTACTCAATAACACTTAAAACTTTTTTCACAAAAACTAATTTTAGAAACATTTTTATAATTTTAACTTTACCGCCGCAGGTTTAAAATAAAACTACTAAAACTACTAAAACTACTAAAACTACTAAAACTATATACGATTCTGAATAATCTTGAATATTCTAGGTCACTTTTTAGAACCTTGAGAAAATATTAAAATATTCGATTATTTTACGTTATGTTGACTCATAATAGTAATTTAATAATGTGTAATGAAATAGTTTATTCTCAAGCAGAAGTATAAAATTTGAGCGAGGCACGAGAAAAAATTTTAAATTTGCGAGAGAATAAAATTCATTGAACACGAATTGATTACACTACTTTATACTCTGACAATGAATTATGTATTATATAAAATAAAAACGTTTTCTTCAATTAAAACAATAAATCTTTATTGTTTTAATTGAAAAATCAAATTTCTGATTAAAAAAACCTATTCCCAACAATCAACAAAATTCAACTAAAAGAAATAAGAGAATTTAACTTAAAATTTGATTTTTGAACAAAACGTATCAAAGCTACTACGGTGATTATAGTTTGAAAATAACTTTAAAACAATCAAAACAATTTGACCAATTGGAATCATACCAATTGAATAATGATAATTTGTTTATAGGAAAATTTTCATTAGACAATAGGTTAAGTTCATTCGTCTATAGGTTAGAAAACAATATAATAATATGGTAGATTTTTTTACCAGCGAATACGAAAATTGGTTGTTGTGCGCATATTCATATGCCCATGTGCGAATACTCAGTGTCTCAGATTAAAATATTAAAAAAAACTGTTGGAGTCCCATTGAAATGGACAAAAAACACGCATAAAATTAATAAATTACGATTGAAATTCAACCAATTATAATAGAAAACCAAAAACTAGTAAAAATATTAATGATTTTCTAGGTATACTACCTAGTAGTATAGCAAAATTTTGATAATTAAAAATAATTATAATAAAAATAACGACGCCTATGTAAACAAATGTCACATCAAACAAATGGTACGAACTAGGAGTAACAATTTAACTAATGTAATTGTTTTCAAAACAAATTTATCCCAAAATAAATAATACATCTCTGTTTTACTTTTTATCTCATCTTTTATCTCTTGCTGCGTGCTATCTGTCAAAAAT
Organism: Diogma glabrata; assembly: GCA_963693315.1. Taxonomy (NCBI): domain Eukaryota; kingdom Metazoa; phylum Arthropoda; class Insecta; order Diptera; family Cylindrotomidae; genus Diogma; species Diogma glabrata. The sequence goes on along the minus strand of OY856186.1, from coordinate 75,960,658 downwards.
TCATTGGTAAAAAAATTCTACTATACCTACTATTATCATGGAAAAAAACATACACATAAAACTGATATTATTAAATGGAAGAGAATAAAATAATTTTGTTGCTTTTCATGTTGACCCTTTTTCTAAGAAGACAATGTCCGGAATCATTCTTATTTCTTAAGATAAAAAATTGATCTGTCGTTGAACGGTTGGGACAAAAACCACACTGATAATCACCGATGATAGATTCGACGAACGGAATGAATCGAGCAAATACGAAATTAGTTTGTATTTTATATGCAGTGTTCAGCAGCTTGATTCCACGATAATTGACACACTTTATACGGTTACCTTTCATTTGTAGCAGAACAATGAGAGCTTTCCATTCAACAACACAGATTGCAATAATTAGTATATACGAGAAACAATTGTTGCTCCTCGATTTTCAATAACTTCTGTTGGGATTTCATAGCTACCCGGTGATTTGCCATTCTTCAGTTTATGTATGGCAGCTTCGAATTCTTCTATTGTTGGGTTGGAGACAAAAATTTCCTTACTTGACAGAGCAATTTTTTGAATATGACGAACTTCGCTCTTCATTTAGTTGGTCTTGAAAGTGAGATCACCATACTTTAGACACTTCACACTCTTTTGTTGTTGCCATTTTTGCTGATTGTGGATCTTAGGTGGACATTTTTTATCAGATACCGGGCTTTTGTAAAACACTCTTTTGAATTTTCATTAGCCTCTTGTTAGTTGGTGTTTTCTATGCAGCTCTTCATGTGTTGGCATTTATTTTTCGCGTTTCTTTTGCTGTTTCGCTGATATAATGTTTGGTATTATTATTTTGAATTTAATATATTGTGGACTGTATTATTTTATTTATTTTTTGTCGATGACTGCGATGCGCTTTATTTTAATATAATTTTTGAAGATTATTATTCACTTTTTAGGTTATTTCGAAGCAAGAACTCTTATTAATCCGGCTCGAAGGGCCAAAATGTTATTATTTTACATAAATCATTTATTATTCACATCTTAATATTTTAGTTTTGTTCTTCCTTTATAGTAGGCGAAGATGCAGAGAATGCTATAATGCAAAAAAAACTTAACTCTTCTCGTTGAGTTGTTCTAAAATCTACATATCTATTTAAGTGACATCTATTTTGAAATGCAAGAGTTGTATTGAAGCATTTTGCGATTCGTTTTGGATATTACATTTCAGGATATCACGCTCTTCTATGCTTTCATTCACTATTTCCAAATATGTATCTATTCAGCGTTTTCGGTTGTTTAAATGCGTCCACATTTCAGCGCACATCCGTTTTTGCTGGTCTATTAAATGTAGATGACAACTTGCACTTGTAATTAAAGAACACAAGCATATGATCAGTGTTTATGTCAGCACCTATAATGAACACTGTGCATTCCTGATAATGGAATCACTATCAGAAATATTTGATGAGTTGCGTGCATTGGGATTAAATTTTTGACTAGCTCTGCGAGTTTGATTATGCTTCTCTAAGTCGATAATATGCTGTTCCACGCGACGATATATGAGAAGGTCAACTCTAAATTCTCCTCCATTTTGATGACCGCAATAGTTAAGAGTGTATTTTTTCATTATTTCATGGTTTTCACTATAAGGTCATCTTAGTTCTTGTAATGCTACTATATACAGTGTGCAAAAATCGACTTGGTTTGTGAGTCTTAGGCGAACTCCTTTTCTTCTAAGGCTAAGAACATTCCAGCTTTTCATTTTATATCGTAGTTTGGGTGCAGTATCCGTGGTTTTTCTTGTAATGAGTCCAAAATAAACCAAGACTACTGTTCAGAGTTTGTAACACATAACTTTTTACGGTAATGTGGTTTAGCCGTTCGCCTAACCCAAAATTTTCGTCCGTTCTGATCTTAAGATTATCAGAAAAACCTTTTTGCACGTTTATATAGCGAACCGCATGATCCAAGATAGACGTCCGCTGCAAGCTGCTCCTAACATGGAAAACAAACGCTTGAGTTGCTTTGATTTTAAGGTGTCAATTAATCGCCAAGATATAGAATCATTGTTTGTAGTATAAGCAGTATTTGCTCTGCTCCGCTCAACTACACCAACTCAAATATGTAAGCGTTACCCAGGTAGCATGCCATGGGCGTAGAATTTCAGGACCCGCAAAATATAAAATAAAACATGCCCGCGAGAAATAGAAGACGTCCGCGATCGCCCAATATATTTACAAATATGAATACAATAAAAAAGAATAAATCAGCGTAACCTATATTCTTCCCAGTTGAGTTTGATTTTTGAATAAAATACGGCTTTGTAACAATTAAAAGAAAATTTGTAAAAACAAACGGTGCCGTTATCATCAATCTAGTTACCGCTCTATCGTTTTGCTAGCTACTTTTATGAAAAGGGTTCTACTTGTTTTGGGTGGAATTTTTCGATTACCAACATAGTTTTTTTTGGCGTTTTCATCTCTTGTTACAAAATATATTTTTCTATCCAAATCTCTTATACAGTCAAAGTATAAAGTAAGAATCATACTTTTATTACATAGAATAATAGACCATTTAATATGTGTAATTATTATAACCAACAGATAAATAGCAAACTAAAAACTAATAAATAAGGTTTTTTCCTTTTTATCCTTCAAACACAAATGTAATAGTTACCAAACACTTTAAAAATACAAACAATACTTTTCGCGACTTAAATCCAATCTAATTAATCAAAATTTAGCACGTGACCAAAATCTTTTTCCGCATTCGTCAAAGCAATTTCTTATATAGTCAAGGATTTGTATGGTCGCAAACACGTGTCTCTTTCATTTTCAACTTTAAGGAAAGAATTTCAAATTTATATTACAGCATATCTGTAAAACATTTGATCATACATGATTGGAAAAACTAGATAGAAACACATAAAACACAATTTTTAATCATTCATATAACCCTCCACAACAACATAATAACAAGCATCATTGCGGGAGAATGAGTTGGTAGAAATTTGTATTGAGACTGTAATCCCTTATTTTGCAGCAACAAAATCCTGTAAATTCCATAAAGTACTGATAAAAATTAACGGATTACAGTATTTGTTTATGTAATTTTTTTGACAAATAATTTTCAAAACAACAATTGACAGCAATGTTATTTTATTGATTTGTAAATTTTAAATAAATATTTTTTTTTAAATTGAATAAAAATCGAAAAGGCAAAAAACATTGAACATTTTATCAATAATTAAGCATGGAAGCAAAAATATGGAATTGTGTATTAAGTTCATCTCGTTAAATCTCGTTAAGTTCATCTCGTAAAATAAGTTATAATTTTTTATGGTTCTTATGCGTCTCCGGATCTATTGATCCGGATCCGGATACAATATAGATTATATAAGAACCTATAAGAGTTAGAGTCTATCTTTAATGTTAAAATCAGATTCTGTAAAACTGCTCGTTTGTGATTAATATATCATAATTGATCTAAATAACGCCTTGTATAATGTGGTTTTGGTATAAGTTGATACATAGAGTGAACCCATGAAAGGTTGAATTAATTACATTGATTATTTGATTACACCAATTCTAGTTTTTATTTTGTCAATATTCTGTTGTTTGAGTCCAGCATTGATCCTAAATATTCAAAGGGTTCACCATCCTGAATTCATTCTTGTTAAACTTAAAACCATTTTTTCAGCCTCTCTTGAAATATCAATATACCTATATTGTTTCATAGTTTATTTGCAGACCATTACATCTAGCACCACTCTGCAGCAAATTCAAATTTCACAAATTCTGTTTAGACCGCCAATTCTGTTACGGAAAAAAAAATTCTTAGCAGTATACGAATGGTTGCAAAATGTAGTTAATAGTTTAAGTAATTAAGGAAAAACCGAGCGAACTGAGTAATGGTCAGGGCAAGGGGTGGGGGGTTATAGTATATACGTTTTTACGGGTTTGTATTAGTTTTTGCGATTTGCGACTAAACTATGCATCCTATCGAAAAAAAATATATATAAAAGTTTTAGACAATAAAAAAATCTAAAACTTTTTACCGGACATAATTGACCATAACCACAAAATTATCGAGAAAAATGCATAAAATCGTTTTTTTTGTTTTTAATTTATAAAATACTCTAATTTATAAATACTAAAATACATTTAATAATACTCTGCCAATTTGCTTAGGCTTAGTGCTTTATTTCCTCGTCTATTTTTGAGTTTTTAACTATTTAATTGCAGTTTAAACGATGATTTCGGGACTTTGAAATCTACGATTAGTTAAGTATATGTAAATTACTTGTATAACATAGTATCGTAGGGTTTCTCTCCCGGGATTTCTCGTTCCCGATTTCCCGGGAAATCCATAAAAATGTCTGCCTTCGATTTCCCGGGAAAAAAGATCAATTCCCGGGTTCTTACACATAAGAGTGAAATTTTGATTTTTGATCAAAAATTATGCTGAACTTTAGATGAACGTAGAAACATGAATATTAATCTTATGTGCAATTATGAATATTCGAAAGTTTAGGATTTGAATAAAAATTGAAGAAAGATGAAAGAAAAAACGTTCGATATAGTTAACGAGCGGTTGAAGGAATTTAATTTGCATTTATCTACAAATATTATTGCAATTAATCATAACTAATGGAGCAGCGGTTATGGTTGAATTTGGTAAGTTAGCTCTTGTCTTAGTTTTACAATGCCACATACATTAAATTCATCTGACTATTCAAATTCATCTGACACTTTTTGGTTCTGCTTAAATTGAATTTTTATTGGGAAAAAATCTGAAGTACCGAGTAGACTAATTATTAGGTGATGAAAGGCGACATTAAAGGTATATAGAAAATAATGATGACGTTAGTGATAAAGACCAAAATCCAACATTTGAAAGTATATGCCATTTGAACAGGATACAAATATATGTAACCTTAAATTTAACAAACTAACACCTCAAATCCAGGACACAATAAAAGATATTCGCAGGATATCATAATTTTTAGGGAAATAATAAGTGCGCAGCACAACTCTTTAGCAAAATGCTAAACTAGAATTATGGTATTGAATTAAACTTATAATTAGACTATACGACCATGTGTAATAGCTTGCTAGATATATTGGAAAGATTTCAGCAAATTATAAATGCCAGTTATAAAAGTCTATGCGAAATAAATGTCACACATCTACTTGAAAACGAAGATCAGATGTTCCAAATATTAAAAACATTTATTGCTCGACATTATGTCGACGTGATATGGGTTTAATAAAAACTGAGGAGATTCTGTCGTTTGTAATATAAAGGTTAAATGCGTTAGATGATTCAATATCTCGAGAATTACTAAACAAATTTAAATTACGCATGATAACTCGAAGAGCAAAAATTTAAATTTCATTGGTAAAATACTGAAATAATTAAAATGTATTGTGTTCTATAGAAGGTGATAATGTTTTGAAAAATCAACGAAATTTGAAACGGTTAAATTACTAAAGAATTGTTACACCGTCTATATTTCCAGTCAATATCATTTGAAGACACCGCTTTGCTTGAAAATAAAGATAGCGTATTAATTTTCGATACGGAAAGCACACCCAAAAAAATAATCGTAGTAGATCCGACAAAATTGCAGGTAAATTCGAATAACATGACATTGTTTTTGCTCCGACGTTTTATTTAGTTAAATCGATTGCCTCGCTACGTTTAACACAAATGCACAAAACTATAACTGTCAAATGAATAAACTTAATGTTATTTTGACACTCAATGCTGTTGTTATAAACATCTAGAATATCGAACATACTACGCTTTTGTAGAATTAACTGCAGTACTTTTGATATGATTATTAAAGTCAACAAAAAATGTATTCAACTCAAGTATTTTATATATTGATTTAAAATTCAAAATCAAAAGTAGCTTTCGAATGCAGCATTTTCTAATTTTTGTTAATTTAAGGGCAATTTCCTCAATTTTATATGCAATTTTTTACTTTGTTAAATCGAGGTACTCTGTCGATTTAAAATATTGAATTTTTTTTGGGTGCAACATAGAATCAGAAATGAAAGTAAATGTTTTAAAACGAAAGCTTGTAAGTGCTTTAAATATAAGCACCAAAAAACAAAATACCGTAGATACATAATGTAAGACTTTATTAACCGAATTTATTTTATTTAAATGCAACGGACAACTAACAAAAAATTTGAAGATGTTCTCCTTTGCATTAAACCAATCTCAGTGGAAAGTGAGAGTATTTTCGACTGCTGGCTTTTTTGTCACCAAGAAAACGACAATTCTGTTTCAGTGCGCTCATTTGAATCAGAACTATAATTTTAAGAAATCTTCGGATAAATAACTTTTTTTACTCTATTAGTAAGCTTTTTGGTTCAATGAAAAAAAGAAAATGAACATTTTAATTGATTTTTTAAATTAACCAATTTTTTAACTATTAAATATTAAAACACGGGTTTCCCGGGAATCCCGGGTATATCTTCAAAATATTCTCGTTTCCCGGGACTCAATAATTGCCGAGAAATGAGAAACCCTAATAGTATCGTATGTGAATTAACGCTTTTTATGAATCCAAACGTTTATTTATGTAACAAAGAAAAATAAATTCATGATTTGCAAGTACTTTTTTCGGTTTTTCGCTTTTTTAACGAAATTTTTGTAGCTAAACAATACTATATTTTAATTCTATATTAAAGTTGGGATTTCAACGAAAAGAATGAGCACTGGTAAAGTTCAAAAATCGAAAATTTCCTAACCAAATTTTTCGATTGAAAATTAGGTTTTTTTTTATAATTTTCATCACAAAACATCGAAAATTAAATATTTCGCTTTGAAAAAATTTGAGACTGTTTTAAACACAAAAACGAACAGTTTTACCGATTTTCATGTAAATATAAAAACTTTTGCGATAGTAATAAATTAAAAACAAAATAAACGGTTTTGGTCAATAACGTCAGTTAGAAAAGTTTTAAATTTTTTTATTTTCTACAACTTTTTATCTCATTTTTTTCGATAGGAGTTTAGTCGCAAATCGCAAAAAACTAAGACAAACCCCAACAAATGTATATACTACAACCCCCCCACCCCTTTACCTGAGTTTTACTCAGTTCGGTCGACTTTTCCTTAATTACTTAGACCATTAACTACATTTTCCGACCATTCATATACTGCTAAGAATTTTTCGTCTATTTCGATATTTATAACGGTTTGGCCCTGGTCTATTTCTTTGCACTTATAAACATTTGTTCAATTCAATCCAATAATGATCAAGCTAATTACTTTATAGAATAAAACTATATTAATTTAAAACATTTTATTAATAATAACAACACCAAATCTCAATGCGATTTCCGGTATTTATTTTCCCGGTTTCCCACCACATCATTTCAAAATATTCAAACAAGCTTTTTTGATTAAAACAAAAATGTTCATAACGTTATTGTTTTGGTTTTTAAATAATAATTAGAGTAGAAATGATAAAAGTAACCTGAATATAAGAAAAAAAGGAATGACATAATAAAAATACTTGGTCGACTATTTACGCATTGCGCTCTCCACCGACAAGGCCTCGTCGTAACATTACTATTACTCATAACAACTTTAATTCGGCCGAAAGTTAGTTGATAGTTTTTGCTGACATTATACATACGACCAACAAGAGATAAAAAATATGTAGGAGATAGAATCACTATATGCCCTAAGCTATAGTTATCTATAAAAAATTGTTATTTCTCTTTTCAAGAACACCATTAGGAGTACTTTTTGCATAGGAAACCCAGTTTACAATACCTCTAACTTGATTCATAATAGACTAAGAGGTAACACTCTTGATTCATAAAAGACTAAGTGGAAACCCCCTGCCAGACAACCTTAAGCATTATCAATTTGTTAAAGTTTAAGGGTGTCTGGCAGGGGGTTACAATGATAGTAAGTGTCTGGCAATGGGTGACGTGACTAATACTATACCGAAAAATATATAAAAAAATTACATTTTTTACTTTTACGAAACTTTGGAGGCCCCTTTGTTACCTGCTCCCTGCCAAAGCCATCATGATCCAAACTTTATATGTTGCTAATCGTTCCTACCTCAGTAGGGGTATGCGCAGACAAACTTTCAGTTTTTATAAAATAACGAAGGTCTGGCAGTCGCGGGCTCTCAGTTATAAGTAAAGCCAGTGCCAGTGAAGATGCTAATCCCTCAAATAGCAAGTGTGGTGTGGAGGGTTGGGCCTAGCCTAACTTATGCAATGTGTTACATATTGAATTTAAAAATCGGCGTTCAGATGACGAAATTCAGAATCTGATAAGATCTTGTAAACAAGACTTAACAGTTTATTTTTATGACTTTCTACAGAGTGTTTCAAAATTTGTATGTGGCCATCAGCGCCAAGCGCCACTCAATGAACCATAGATGATGAGTTTGCCCAGAAACACACCTGGTGTCCAATGGAATTCACAATGCGGCTGAAGATGTCGTAAATCTTATATATGATAGCCATTCTGTGAAATTAACTGTTTATCACAGTGGAGAAAGCTCTGTTTTGGATTTATGTGAGACAGTAACCTGAGTATCCAGATCTCTGATCAAGTTTAAGTTCGCAGTGTACCCTAATTTTGCAAAAGTGATTTTGCTCCATTTTTATTGATATTTGTGGTCGTACTGCGATGTTGTTGATGCTTAAGGTTCCCTAGAAGATATTAGTTAGGGAAAGCCTTAATACAGTCAGGGTCCCTCCAGAAAGGGCAAGCTATATTAGGGCAATTTGATGTGACCCTGTTGCAAGCCTGAATTAGAATACACTCTTAAAGGTTAACCTTGTATCCAAATATTCGGCTCCAATTTGGTTTTTCGTATTTAACCCCTAACTGGGCAATCTGATATAGAATACCTTACAAGGAGTTGTACTATAATTTAATTTTAAATGGTGAACTTCATCAGGGCCTAATCCGACTATCCCAATCAGGGACTGATTGGGCAAAAGCATTACATTAATGATCGGGGTCCAATCGTATAAGGCCAAACCTAATCGGGACCTATTTATGCCCTAATTTAATTTAACGTTTAGGTTTAATTAATAATTATTGTAATATTCTATTTTTATGAAACTCGTTAAAATTCTTATCTGATAGTCATTAAACAAAAATTGAATTTGGAAAATAAAGTAATAAGTACATTTTTTCAAAATATTATATTGAATAAAACAAAAATTTACTTTTTCTATCGCAATCGCAAATTTTTAAAAAAAAGAGGGGAAGTGTTGTGCTACATATTAAACTATGTAGCAAATAACTCTAAACTCCAAAATTGTTAATTATTCAATTAAATTAATCGACTTATTACTCCCTATTTTGAAATTCAATTTTACTTGCATGCGCGAAATTATTCCGAAATAATTACAAAAACTGTTTTGCGTTTAAGAAATAATTATGTATTGTTAATTTTACTTTTACATATTTTGAAATTCAATTTTACTTGCTTGCGCGAAATTATTTCGAAATAATTATAAAAAATATTTTGCGTTTAAGAAATAATAAATTGTTTTGACAACTTAACAAAAATCAGAAATCGATTTGGAGTCAAGAATAATAGAGAGTCAATAAAACAGTTAGAATTCATTCAGTTAGAGTTTAAGCAAGACGTTTCAGTTTTTTCAATCGGTTAATAGCTAGTAAGTGATTAATTTTAGTTAGTTAGTAAACCGTCAGTATAAGTTTTTCTTGTTAGCTCAATATAAAATTAGTGTTTTTAAATAATATAAATAAATGTTTTTAAATAACATAATAACATAAATTATTGGAATATAAATTTAATCTCCTGTGTCTGTTTTTGTATGTATTCAGTGTTACACAGAGTGAAGGTAATATTAAAGCTGCTCCAGGTCATAACACCCTAACAAATTTCGTTCGAGTTATTTGAAATGACAAGTAATTGACACAAGGGTTATGTTTACCACCCAATCACGGTCGTTGTTTCGTAATTTAATTTACTTAATTTATTTAATTTTATATTTAGAATTTTATTTAGCACATGCTAACATACGGTTTTAGGCAATCAGGATAAAACTGAATCCATGTGGATGCCAAATCACACACCACATTTTCAGATGAGAGCGGGCGGGATTAATTAGAGAAATCGATCAACCCCGACAAAGCAGGTGAAATATAGCTTGAAATAAGGAACCTAAATGCCGAATGGAAAAAGCACATGTATCAGATATCGTCAAAGGAACTGCAAAAACCGGTATCGGCAGCGATGTGGCAAAAAAAATGTGGATTATGTGGCATAAAAAGTTACCAAAAATTAGGAAAAAGCGATCAAATAAGAGGCCAAATCGTTCAGCTTCAATACGGGTCAGAAATGGAGAAAACCGTTTGAATATTTACTTTACAAGGTGAAAATAGGTTCGGACTAAAAATATGTTGATAAGAAGATATCAAGCTTATACCAAACGCCAAATTGTGCTCTCCTTTTGAAATTATAATTAAATTTAATTTTGTTGCCATACCAGCGCAGGATAACTGATAACATCTGACAGACAAAGAATGAGTTGGATGTTTTATAAAATTCGGGAGGAACTGAGAACAATCCGATGCTTTTGATGCTCGGTTAGCATTCGAGAGGAAAACTGCAAGACGTTAGACAAAAACTCCGTAGAATATGTGGCGTGGGAGAACACTTCACCACGAATTTTTGATAAGTTCCTGAAAAAGAATTGTATCCTCTGTGGTGAGAACAACAGTGAAAACAATAACCACATATCTGATAATCTGAAATACGCCACGCTAAATTTTGCTCACTATGAGCATGCATAAGATATTTTGCAACAATCGATACCGTCTACTGCTTGGAGTAGATATCGCAGTTTTATATGATTTACATAGAGATTCCAACAGTAACGTTTGGACTTCAGACATATTCGGTTTTAATAGCATTCTACTATAATGATTCATGCAACAGACAAAAGAGGTCTACTTCAGTTAGTATTATCTTACAAATAAAGGAATTACACACAAAGCGACCACTATCGTATATGTGAACTAATGGTAAAAAATCTTCAGTAGAAGTAAGGCAGTAGGTGCCACAGAAAATTAATGGGTTGGAAATATATAGTATTTGATAAAGTTTTCTTTCACTTTATGATGGAGGATCTCTATCTGATAAAAACAGCACGAAATAAGGATAATAATAAATGTGCGAACAACAACCGCAAGTTGAATCCAAGTTGAATTAGATGGTAAGAAAAAAACATAAACCGAAATGTTTGAATTTCGACATAATAATATTATGCACTAAATCATAATTTATTCTTTGTTTTTTCTTTACTTTATTATTTTGTTATTAACCAAACTAAACCGTTACCATTCATTAAACCATAATATATTTCGTTTAGTAATGTTTCTGTATTATACTTCGTAAACGCAAAAAAACATTCACAACACTCCACAATGCTCCATTCTGAAAATTCCATACTTTCCTGTTCAACTGTCCCAAAAACTAACTGTCCAAGTAATTAAATCCCAACTCACTCAATTTTTTCTCAAACATTTAAAAACTAAACAAAAAAACTTAAATCTGTTTAGTTTTTCATAAAAATACAAAATTATAAGGAAAATTAAACGACGGTCTTCCCGTAAGGGTATGATGTACTTGAAAGAAATATTTTAATTAATTATGTTTTTGCAAACAAGTGGGTTGAGAAGTTGTAAAAAATGCTATACGTACATTTCCAAATACGCTTTAGTATATTACTCTAGCTAAATAGAACGGGAAATTGAAGTACGAATGACACAGACAGAATATCTTGAACATTACAGGACAGGACGAAAGTAGGAAGTCTGGATGACTAACTAAATTCGTCCTGAAAATCATTAAAAGCAAAAAGTGAAATAGAAGCCGGACTCGAACCCAAACCCTGAGATTAAGACTTTCAGACTATACCGACTGAACCAGCCGGGCCAGACAAAAAATAATTAAGGCTAACCGAATAACGGTTAGGATGCAGTATATAAAAAAACTGGGATTTACTCATACCGTCAATAGGAAATAACATGAGAACGAGAGGGAAGCATTTATCTATTGTCGCATGTCTTTGAAATGGTATATTTCGCGTCGTCGGTAAATAAGGTATTCCAGTTCGTAAAACGCGTTACCAACTAACCTGATAACCTTGGTCTTCACGAAAAATTGGAGCTAATTTGCACTTAGCTGCAAAACGAAGATGTCACCGAGGACAAAAGCATGTTTACGAGCACCCAAATTGTAGCCAGCCACATTTTGCACAAAGGGTTCAGGGGGTATGTCTTTAATTCGGGGGCGAATCTTGGATAATGTGTCTGGGCAATCAAGGGTTTTCCCACTCTCGTTCAGATAATTCAAGCATCGAAGGCTGGAGTAAAGAGTGGGACGTACCATGTGTGATCATGGGTAGCCTAAAGGAGACATAATAGAGAGAGTAACGTTAGGTTTGCTGTACAGAACATCGAAGAACACAAGCAATTTCGCTAAGATGCCTTTTCTAACGAATCGTGGTTTTCGGTCGGATGCGCACATAGTCCAGCGATGACACTTCTGTGGACCTGCTCGGATGGGTTAGTTTGTGAGAGTATAAGGTTGTAAAAGTATGGTGAACGCCATACTTTGAAAGGAAAAATTCAAATAATTTAGATCTAAACTGCGACCCATTGTCTGAGATAAAAACATTTACAGATACGCTCAGCGGCTAGTTTCCGTAAAGGGAAAAGAAACGGGAACGAGTGAGATGGTCTCAGATAATCTAAACTGCTATATGACTGAACTTAGGTCGGGGTTAAAGTCCGATTATATCGTTTACCGATCATTGGCCTTCTCTTTCCGATTTCAGGGACGTTGTCATGGGAACACGTAGCACGGTATTAAGGGCTTTGACATTCTTAAAGTTGTGACAGTGAGAAATAAAGGATTCAATTTGCGTGGCCATTTGGGGCCAAAAGTAAAACCAACGTAAGTGATACAGAGTTTTTGCGTCGCCACTGTATGGGTAGGTGAATAACGGGCCGGGAAATTCAACTTGTTAACTCCTCAAAGATTCACAATTTCCAAGTTTCGCCTTCCAGTATAATATCACTCTGGCAGAAATTATATATTTTATACACAAATCCATAGGACGTGCATAAATCGGGGAGGGAACAATTGGAGTCCAAGATTTTCTTTATACTAGTTTAAAATAATTATCACTTTTACAAACAAGAAAGTTATAATCGAGATCAAACGCGTTTGTTTTATTATCAGTATCAGAATAAACCGAAAACATTTTTGAATTGAAACCACTTTTAGCTTACAACACCAACATTCAATATCAAAAGTGAATCCTTGCAGTTTGAAGCTCCATTGAGACAGACGACCTGACAGATCTTTCTGCTTCATTGTGATCGGTATTGATCTTAAAAGGGTGAACCTCGATGTATGTGCGGAATTTCTTAATGCCTAAGATAGCAGCTAAGTTGGGAAAATGATAGTACGACTGACACAGAATTTCTTGGCCAGTACAATATAGAACTCGGCTAGCTACCACTGTTTTACAATTAATGGTATACAAGATGGAAGCTGTCCGTATGAGTAGTAGAAATAAAACGAAGAGCCTATCGGTAGAAAATTAAAAAAAAAACGATAGTCATCCAGAGCGTATCAGATGGCACAAGACGACAACAACCAGAATGAGAACAGCTTGGTCACTAAAAATGCCAAACTCTCGAAGGGGGCCTCCAAAAATAAAAGAATGCTTCCAGCAAGCGTTGTTACGTCTACTCTAATACATTTCACCCCAATTTGGCCTAGACAATAAAAAACAAGACGTACTGAAATAATATGGGATCTGTTCATAGACTAAATGCCCTGCAAGTAGTTGTTAAAGCTACAGAAGGAGCGGTATTTATGACTGCGACAATGCCACATAGCCTTAAAGACAAAAGAGCGCTAGTACTGAGTATACATAATCAACAGACAAAAGGCCAATAGTCTTACCATCTGATCCCGTATATTGAAAAGTGGATGAAGATAGAACACGGTGAGGTGAAATTTTTTATAAAAACGTTTTTCCATAATTGTTGCACCTACATCGCGTACATCTGGCGAAAACCCCAGCTTGGTCTAGTTGTATGGGAAGCACGATGCATCAAAGGTCGCTACAGCTTGTAGTTGCATTTGTTCTAAGCATCTTCTATGGCACGGACGCCATGCCATCCTTTAAGAAAATACGCTTTTAACAAAATATGATGGAGACAATGGACAGTGTCAAAATACCTTGTTGATATTTCGCATAATTTTTATTATTAATAAATTAACTATTTAATTGTATTTAATTTATACGCTCGATTTGATTTGGATTTTAACTACATCTTCAGGAGCTTACAAAAACGTATTTTAAAATTTAAATTAACATAATTGCATCATGGTGACTCAATAAAATTTTTATTGAGTTACCATAATGTAATTATGTTAATTTAAATTTTAGGCTTAAAAATTTTAAATCAGTTTTTTGTAAGCTCCTGAAGATGATGGAAAAATCGAAATAAGATCGAGCGTATAAACTAAATACTACTATAAATAGTTATTAATAATAAAAACTCTGCGAAATAGCCAACCGACCACCATAACTAATATTAAACGTGACTGCTCTTATGTCAAATCGTTTTTTTTTTGTTTTTTTTCCTTTATTTCTCTCAGAGAGAAACAGGTTTGTCTTCCCAAAGACGTGCGTAAATTTTTCATTTGATTCAAAATTGTACAATTATTGCGAGTTTTTTTTAAATCCATAAGAAAAAAGTACAAGCGGCACGTATATCCGCTATAAATAGGTAGATTTCGGGACCCAGACAGCTTTGTGTACAAATAGAATTGGATGTGTCAGATTGTTTTAAATAAAAAATTTAAGTAGAATAGTCCAAGTCCAGAATAATCCAAAAAATTTATCAAACCAAACTAAATACATTAACGGAAACTACTTTATCAATGTGATTTTGGAACAGTTTTATTTAATTTGATTAAAACTACTTTTAATAACATATTAAATCCACCAAAGAGCAAATAAACGTTCTCACAACCTACAACACCACCACACATAATTTTATAATCTAAAATTGTTAAACAACTTTTACACCTCAAATAATTCAAATATCTACAATTTAGGAAGACTTTTATGTATGTTTATAAGAAAATATTCCTTAATTTAAAACAAAAATGACTCAGCTTTGTTTTAATTTTTTTTTAAATTTTTGCGAAAAAAAAAATAAAAACTAAAAAAGAAAAACAAAAGATAATGTATTTAATATTTCTATGAGATATTTTTATATTTTTATGGAAGTTGTTGTTGTAATTGAATGGCATGCATTAGGTTTAATGCTAATTACATTGAAACTTCTTGGGTTAGAAAGTTGAAAATCGCGGAGGTTATAGTTGAAAAGTTTATCTAAAAGTGAGTATGAGTTTAAATAACATAAACTCAAAAATGAGGAAGGCATGGCTGTTTGCGTTTGTTTGCGTTCTAACAGCCCTGGTGTCTCAACCTCTAGACTTGAACTATTTTTTTTAAATTTTGGGAAGATTTATGTTCTAGTTAACGTGTGTATAAATTTCAAAAGTGAGATTGGCCATTTTCAGCAAAATTAAGGACAACAAAGTTGAATAAATTTTTAAAACAGCTGATTTTTCAAGAACCTGGAACGCCAAGGTTGTCATTTGGAAAAAAATGATAAAAATATGTTCAAATATGCAATATTGATAAGTTTTATTAAAATATAATGATTCATATGGAAGTTATAACGCTCTTGATTATTCGACTTTTTTGGCTCTAGCCACTTAGCCTGTACCCGGATATGACCAGTTTGCAAACTTGTGCAAGATATTTTTTGCCGTAACGTATCAGAAAAATTTTCGTTGTAGGTCAAGAAATGCGATCGTGAGAGTGCCGGTAAATTCCGTTATAGCTCATATCGTTATAAAAGTATATATATATATATATATATATATATATATATATATATATATATATATATATATATATATATATATATATATATATATATATATATATATATATATATATATATATATATATATATATATATATATATATATATATATATATATATATATATATAAATATATAAATATATATATATATATATATATATATATATATATATATATATATATATATATATATATATATATATATATATATATATATATATAAATTTTTTTTTGTTTTTCCGTCTCCGCTTATCATTCAAAGTCGTTTGGCACCAACATTTTTTCCGAAATTCCGAGATGAAGCCCATTGCAATAGGTAGATTTTTATATGAAATCTACCTAAAACCTACCACAAAAATATAATAGTTTCTCCCTCCCTGCTACTATATAAAAAGAAATAAGAAAAATGACAGATTAAGATTTGATTCTAACCAAACCTATAAATTTTGATCTTTTATTTATTAAAAATAAACTAGCCAATAATGAAAAGTTGGTCGCCAGCTAGTTTTCATAATATACTTTCAGTATATATACATAACTTAAATATTTGCACATGGGCATGGTTATAAAATAATAAATTATTCACTATTATAAAATCACTGGAAATAACACAATAAATGTAAAATACTCTCGTAATTATTTTCATTCATTTTATAAAAATTAGCACAACTAAAAATAATAGATTTTACTTTTTGTTTCGTTTTAAATTATTTTATTGTTTTTAATATATAATTTAATACAATAGTTGGTTGTTGTAAATAAACAGAAATCCAAATGGCGAAATGAGAAATTGAATATGACATATTAGTGAACACGATTTGTTATGTCTCTCTTCATACAATTTTAAAGTAATGCTCTCGCTATATATATATATATATATATATATATATATATATATATATATATATATATATATATATATATATATATATATATATATATATATATATATATATATATATATATATATATATATATATATATATATATATATATATATATATATATATATATATATATATATATATATTAGGGTGTTCCTTAGCTATATGGGGAAAAAAAAATTATGATATATTTTTGGTCTCACCCCCTAAATCGGTGTGTATACATATAAAAATGAACTGTAAGAAATTTCAGGTCAATCAAATAAAGTTAACCCGTGCCGACTTGAAGTTGAACTTTGGTTCCATATGAAATCATCGAAAAAAAAGAAAACTTGTTGCTGCACTGTTTTAGATTTTACTCAAACTTTGTGGAAATGTTCTTTAGGGTTCAAAAAATCTAAATCCACAAGAATTTAAATTTTCGCACGCGCCACTTCCGGTCCACACAAAATAAAGCACTTGAAAAGTCGTATTTTTGTGTTTTGTGGTTTTAGCTGTAAAACTTTTTCTATTAAAGATATTGATTCGATCAAGGTGGCATTATAAAGCTAAAAACTGGTAGTTTTTAAAACAAAAATAAAACTGTAAGAAACTGTAAGCTGTAAGTAAGAAGCTGTAATCGGTAAGAAACAAATGGCTATATAATGTTTGCTTCTCTTTAAACACCTGTACACCCGCGTCAGGAGAAAATAACAAAACAAACCTTAAAGTTTTTTGAATTAAAAGGTAAGCACTTAATATCCTGCTAATTCCAAGATTTTGTCTTTCACCAAACACGTCCAAATTGTAGCCTGAAATGTGCAAGTTTGCTGAAATTTCAAAATTTCAAGTAAAGAGATTTTGCATTACGAGTTGACGGAACGAGTCGATTTTAATTTTTTATACTATAACGATATGTGCACTTTGATATTTGAGAATATTTAGACTTTTATATTCAACAGTGCAGACACTGGTGTCAATTGAAAATCAATAAAATACACGTATTTTCAATACTCTCTCATTTTTCAAATATATGAACTATCTCAATTTTTACATTTGTTTTAAAAATTACCATCTTTCAGCTTTATAATGCCACCTTGATCGAATCAATATCTTTAATAGAAAAAGTTTTACAGCTAAAACCACAAAACACAAAAATACGACTTTTCAAGTGCTTTATTTTGTGTGGACCGGAAGTGGCGCGTGCGAAAATTTAAATTCTTGTGGATTTTGATTTTTTGAACCCTAAAGAACATTTCCACA